>SJYV01050959.1:931280-1023434 GCA_006410875.1 Neotragus pygmaeus
GGGGGAAAAGAAAGAACATCGCAGAGGTAGTAAGTACATGAGAGAGCCGGAAATTGAACCCAGGGCATACTGTACAGAGATCCTAGGTTTAAGGGTTGGTCTCTTCAGTCAGAAAGTAGGGTTTCCTGCAGTACCTGCAGGATGCCTGCTGGACTGTGTCTGCGTCCCCAGTGCCTGGTCCAGGCCTGATCTAACGGAGCCTCCAAGCACTGCAGAATGAGCGAAGACCCGAGCGGGGGCCTCCCTGACCCTCCCTGAGAGCTCTTTTTATTCATCAAATCCTGTTGTGTGAAGCAGGTAGATTAGAACTGAACCTTCTAATCAAACTAGATTATTTATAACATTAGCATACAGCACCTTATGGTGGGTGTACTTTCTACGAGCGTTCCCTCTAGGTGGCATGGTAAAGTGGGAGGAATCTGGGAATTAGAATTGAGGAACCTCTGGGCCAGGTCCCACCGTGTAGACCCTCAGTTTCTTCATCCATACAGTGGGTACCATAATAGCACTGATGGAAGAGGCACGGGAGATGATATATGAGACGTGCATGGAACAGCAATCTTGTCTTCTGAGCCTCATGACAAAGCTGGCAGCACCTGGGCAGGTGGTCTTATTCACCAGCCATAGACGCGGAAACTGAGGTTCCCCACTCCCACCAGGCTGATAGAGCACCCCAGCAAATGCATCAGGTCATCAGGCCCGAGAACCAGGAGGGCTGTCCAAGTTAGGTGCTGCCACAATGCAGACGTGACAAAGGTCATCTTGGGGCTGGGATGCTCAGACAGTTTTCTNCCTACAGCTCTTGGACACCTCTTCCTTCTTACCCCTTCTTCTCTGCCTGGGCTTCCAGGCCCGGCCATGTTTGTGTCTGGAGCAGGGATGGAGGTCTGGTGCTAGTCAGGTTTGGGGTGTTATCAGCTGGGTATTTACTGAGCAAAGTTCGGTTAGGGCAGCGCTGCAGATCCGGGTTTAATAGATATCTGGGCTTCCGGGCTTTTGATTCAGAGCCCAGGTCCCTGGGCCCTTATCAGTGATACCATGTGAGCTGAAGGCCCGGTGATACTTGCCTTTCTGGGCTGACCCAGGTCTGCCCTCCAGGGGTCCAAGGCGCCAGGCTTCCATCTGGAAGGGCAGACTGTCACTGCCAGCCATAGATGCTTTCGACTTGCTCTCCTGGTCGGGGAAAGCCCCATGTTCCAGCCTGTGGTGCTTCAGTTTCCTGGCCTTGATGACAAAAGGCAGAGGGAACCTTCTCTGAGAGATGAAGCTGGACACTCTCTGGCGCCAGGGATATGGGTCACCATTGGTTATTTTTCCTGGGGGCCACAGAAAACCCGGGAAGCACTCACTGCAGCCCGTTCTCAATGTCCAGGAAAGGTGAAGGGAAAATGAGTTGGCAGCACATTTTGAGAAACCATCCAACCAATGAATCAATCAATAACTTATTAAGTTTATCATGGACATACTACTTGGGAAGATATGGAGAAATAAGGTATACTATTTCATCTTGGGAAATTTATAGTCTAGCTAGGGGCATAAGAAATTTATAGCAAAAAAGGGATGACTAATTATTGCATAGCAGACTACAGATTTATTTCAATGCTTGTATTTGAATTCTGTGAAAGTGAAAGTGTTCAGTCACTCAGTCATGGCCAACTCTTAGTAACACCATGGGCTGTAGCCTACCCAGGCTCCTCTGACCATAGAATGCTCCAGGCAAGAAGACTGAAGTGGGTTGCCTTTCCCTTCTCCAGGGCTTCTTCCCGACCCTGGGACTGAACCTGGGTCTCCTGCATTGCAGGCAGATTCTTAACCATTTGAGCCACCAGGGAAGCCCCTAGTTCTGTCTCTGATTTTATATTAAGCATGTACTACGTGTGTGTGTGTGCCCAATCACTCAGTCGTGTCTGACTCTTTGCAGCCCCATGGATTATATAACCTGCCAGGCTCCTCTGTCCGTGGAGTTTTCCAGGCAAGAATACTGAAGGGAGTTGCCGTTTCCTTCTCCAGGGCCGCCTCCTGACGCGGGGATTGAACCTGCGTCTCTTGTGTCTCCTGCACTGGCAGGTGGATCCTTTACCACTGCGACACCTGGGAGCCTGTGTTATGCTTCCCATTTACTGTGTCAGGGACTCCTTGTGATACTCCTTTGATAAGAAATTGCCAGTTAACGGGCACAGAGAGATGTGCCTGTGACTCACCCAGGATCACACAGCTAGAAAGTGTCAGAGGCAAGTTTTGAGGCCTCTGGCATCTGACTCAGAGTCCCTGCTCTTATGCCATCCTCTGCTGCCCCCTATGATGAATTCTAACCTGTCTGGAAGTGTTGAGGGGGTTGTAGGATGAAGCAAAGTCTGTGGGCTCCAGTGGTCAGTGAGGAGGTTCATAGTAGTAGTCTTGGGTCAGGAAGAATCTCAAGAGGTTGAGAAAAGTGTGAGGGACTCCTGACCCTGGGAGATGGCTGTTTGAGATGAGGAGGGGAGACCTTCACAGAAGGTGGAGAGGAGGAGTCTAGACAGAGCTTCTGGCCCGACAGGCTCCACGAGGTGCTTAGTGTACAAAAAGTTTGGGGAACTGGGTTGAGATCACACTGCAGTGCTTGAGTCTGAATCTTCTGGGTGGAGGGGAACCTAGAAGGTTTGGGGCAGGAGGGGTGCTAACCCTGGGAGAAAGTCCTAGGAAGTCACGTGTGGTCCTGCACCTTCAAGCACAGCTTAGGTGAGCAGGCAGACCCTGGAGGAGAGCGGGCACCTTGGGCTGGGGGCTGTCTGCACAGGGAGACGAGTACCAGTGATGCTGTCTTTTCAGCCACAGCTCCAGAGCAAGCCCCGGCCCCACCCCGGCCGTACCAGGGTGTGCGTGTGAAGGAGCCGGTGAAGGAGCTGCTGCGGAGGAAACGGGGCCATGCCAACAGTGGGACATCGGTGACACCAACGGCGGTGAGGGGGCTGCTGTGATCGGAGTGTGTGTGTGTGTGTGTGTGTGTGTCTGTAGGGAGTGGGGAGTGGTCCAAGGGGGTCAGGCCGGGTGTATGTCCTTGCTCCATGGGATCCTCAGCGAGGGCATGAGGACCGCACGTCGCAGAGACGTGGCTGTAGGAGATCGGGCCCAGGGCAGAAGAAGCTGAGTCACTTGAAGTGGGGTCAGGAGATCCACTTGAGCAGCAGCTGTCTCACACGTCTTGATAGGATCTGAGGGTCCCCCTGGGACAGGATGAGACTGATTCCCTAAGTGCACAGCCTTCTTGCTCAGGGGAAACACCCACCCCCTGGAAAGTACAGGTGGTGCTGGTTGGGTCGTGGGGCAGGTGCCCGTTCTAACGAGGGGGGTTCTTGCCCTCCACCCCCTCCTTTCCTGCCCTGGGACCCTCTGGGCGAGCTTCCTGCAGACAGCTCGCCGGAGGTGGCTGAAACCTGCACTCCATCTTCCTTCCCCCCTCTAGGTGGTGCTGCCCCACCAGCCCCTGGCGACCTACACCACAGTGGGTAAGAGCTCCCGGCAGCCCCGGCCTCCTCCCAGCCCCTCGTCTGGGTGTCACGTGCAGCTCTGTAACTTCCTCCTTCCCACAGGTCCTTCCTGCCTTGACATGGAGGTCTCTGCCTCCACAGTGACAGAGGAGGGGGCCCTGTGTGCGGGCTGGCTCTCCCAGCCCACCCCGGCCGCCCTCCAGCCCCTGGCCCCATGGACGCCGTACACGGAGTACGTGCCCCACGAGGCTGTCAGCTGCCCCTACTCGGCTGACATGTATGTGCAGCCTGTGTGCCCCAGCTACACGGTCGTGGGGCCCTCCTCGGTGCTGACCTATGCCTCCCAGCCGCTCATCACCAACGTCACGGTACGTCACATGAAGGCATTTATGCGGAGGGCACCCTTCTAGAACCTGGGCTGATTTCCTGCCCCTGACCTTCCTTGCTCTTGATGCCCAGGATAATCAGGTCATCTAAGCCCACCGTGTCCTCCAGGGCGGGGCTTAAGGCGATCTGACACTAGAGGCAGAACTCAAAAAACTACCCTGTAAGTGGTTCCCACTCCGTCAAAAGTATGGTTTTCTCAAAAGCTGTGTCACGTGTTGCTCAGACAAACCCCATTATCGGGTGAATGGCCCAGGGAGGCCTTCTTTCATTTGCCGTGACTTCAGATGTCTCCCATAGAAAGACTGACGGCCTCCTTTGTCATGCCTCATGCTCCCTGGGCTGGCAGGCCCACCTGCCTGCCAGTCTGCCCTATCTCCCCTGCTGCCTCAGAGATGCTGAGTCTCAGGGATGGATCTCAGTTTTTCCTGAATGGGGAACCAGGTGATATTTGCATGGAGTCTCTTGCCAGAGCCAGCCTCTCCTTTCTACTCAGGTGATTTAGGGAGTGATTATTCACCCAATAATGGGATTTTTCAGAAAATTTCTAGGCTGAACAACATATGAGACAACTTTTCAGAAAACTGTACTTTTGATGGAGAGAGACCCACCTGCAGGGTAATTTTTTGAGTTCCACCTCTGGTGTCAGATTGTCTGACACTCTGCCCCTTCATTCACTAGCTATTCACCCCGAGCGCAGTGCTTTAATGCTCTGAATCTCAATGTTCTCATCTGTGAAATGGGAATACTAACAAAAGGGTTGATGTCATGATTGATGGCCTGATGCACCTAGACTGCTTAGAACACTTCCTGGGCTCAGCCTAGTTTCCAGAATATAGAAAGCACTCAATAGATACGAGTTATTATGCCTCAAAGTTGACCAATAGCATTAACCAAGTGCTGTCTTCAAGTGCTGGATAGAAAGGAAAGGGTTTGCTCCCCTAGGAATGGAGGAAGGAAGAGAAATAGTTTTATGTGAATGGTGCCTGTTTGACCAAAGGAATGGGAAGCCCCCAGGTGTTCAGAGGGGAAAAGACCAGTGGTTGCAGTCATATCCAGCACCAGTCCAAGGAAGGCTGTGGGAGGCAGAGCAAGGCTCTCATGAGTCACTGCAGAGCCCACCCATGATGATGGAGCTGGCTTTGGCCCCCCAAGCCAAGCTTCTCAAGGTCCAGTGTCATCCTGAAGCTCCTCCCCTTCAAGCACCATCCAGGCCTGGGTTGCAGGACCCCTCCCCATCCATGCCCACCCGCTGCTCAGCAAACCAGTGGTGGGGCCTGAATGATGGTGGATGGGAAGCAGTTCATTCAACACACCTCTCAGGCAGCTCATTTCCATATTGGAGGCCTGGGGTGTGGGTGGGGAGTGGTGGACACAATGGCTCCCAACCATTTCAGGACCAGGGATTCTTTTCTTTATCCCTTTCATCAGTCCCACCTCTTGCTTTGAAAAGTTCTGTGTATCAAACAAACCATATTTATTAAGAAATAATTTATTTGTCTTGCCATTTTGTAAATTAACTCATCAAAGCTGGTTAGAGCTAACAATTTCCACTCCTGATCCGCAGGAGATAAGACCTGTATGACGGTTTGATGTAATTCTATCCCTGAGCCAAGATATCTGCAATGGTAGTTGACCTGCCCAGGTTTATGTAGGATTTCCATTTGGATTTTTTAAATACTAGAAGTGATAAGGCTTTGTTGGGAGGCTGAAAGTCCTCTGAGATCCTTTCTGGCTCTATTATTCTATAGAAAAATACCCTAAAGCCTTGCTACTCAAACTGTGGTCCTTGGACAAGCTGCACTGGCATCACCTGGGATCCATGCAGAATCCAGGTCTGATCAGACCTCCTTCTAAACTAGAATATGCATCTTTTGCTTGCTGCAAGGTCCCAAAAGATTGAAATAAGCTCTTTTCCAGTGGTAAAGAATCCGCCTGCCAATGCAGAAGACATAAGAGACGTGGGTTTGATCCCCAGGTAGGGAAGATCCCCTGGAGTAGGAAATGGGAACCTGCTTCATTATTCTTGCCTGGATAATTCCTTGGGCACAGGAGCCTGATTGGCCACAAAGAGTCGGACATGACTGAACACACAGTACTAATGACTCTAATAGTTTGTTCTCAAGACACAGTGGCCACTGGGGTAAATGTGGCAGGGGACAGAGGGTGATGGGGAAGGTTTTGGCCTCTCTCACACACATCATTCCATGCAAAGACAGTCCTCTCCTAACTCCTTCCCCATCAGTGGCATCCAGGCCCTGGTTTTGGCAGCTTGAGCTGGGATTTGTAGGATGGCTGCCATGCAGGTGAAAGATACTGTTTACAGAGCACCTGGGAGAATAGCCCTGACCTTTGGAGGTCCCTGGGAAGGCCACAGGGGGTCCAGCTAAGCAGCAGCAGAGGATGAGGTAATGGGAGGCTAGTGGAGCTGAGCTCAAGGGATCCTCAGAATCCCAAACCTGCTGTGTGGAGCCAGGACAGCCTTTGTGTCTAGGCACAGCAGTGGCCACTTGGCAATACAGCTACTATGCAGTGTGACGGCCTTGTTTAATACGCTGTTTTATCATTGATTTTAAGATGCATGTCACCCCTGCACCCACATATTTTGATATCTCTGAAATCTGAGTGCATTTTATATTCAATGAAATCTGGAAAAGCATCTGTTCTTCGCTTAGCCTGGTGATGTCAGTCCTTTGGGTAATCTGTTTTACAGATGAGAAAACAGAGGCTTCAGGTGGGAAAGTATAAGAGGGCACATACCTAGTGAGTGACAGGGAAGGGGGTGCGGAAGTTTGGCTTCTCCCTTGGGGGAGACTTTGCCCAGGGGAAGGCAGAGCCCTCTGGAGTGAGACGGCAGGACAGGGCTGAGGTGAGACAAACAGAGATCCCTGCAAGAACCGGGCTGAGCAGTGGGTACCCGGGGCTGCTAACCACCCTGCGTCTCCCCCGTCACAGACGAGGAGTGCCGCCGCGCCCACGGTGGGGCCCCCGCTGGAGGGCCCCGAGCACCAGGCCCCCCTCACCTACTTCCCGTGGCCTCAGCCTCTGTCCACGCTGCCCACCTCCACCCTCCAGTACCAGCCTCCAGCCCCAGCCCTGCCTGGGCCCCAGTTTGTCCAGCTCCCGATCTCCATCCCCGAGCCAGTCCTCCCGGACGCCGAGGACCCCAGGAGAGCCATTGGTTCCCTGACCATCGACAAGCTGCTGTTGGAGGAAGAAGACAGCGACACCTATGCGCTCAACCACACGCTCTCCGTGGAAGGCTTTTAGCGCTGGCACCCCCCAGAGCCTCCTGTTCAGCACCCTGTTCCCTGAAACTGGGATTTAAAAATGAGCCAGGGATCAAACCCTCAGATTCATTTCTATGCCATTTCATAACTACACTTTCTACCCCAAACTAGAATTGTAAACCAGACTTTCTCCCACCCTCTCTCCCTCCTTCCATTCCTCCCCATCTTTCTCACTCACCCTTTCTTACTTCTTTTTCCATTTCGGTTCCCTTTTGGGAAAGAATTAAGGATTTTAAAGATAAAATTGATGCCGGGTGTTGCGTAATTTCTGTGGCCCAGGGTTTTCACTTTTGTCCCATTCCCTTCCTGAAGAAGGCCCCTTTCTCCAGTGCCCCCTGCTTCACGGTAGCAGCAGCCCCACTGAGCCGTCTGCAGGCACCTCCTGTGCTTTGCCATTTTGAGATGGACGGGGTGCCCTGTGAGAAGACCAGCCCTGCCAGCATCTCCAAGGGCAGAACCAACGCCGGAGGCCTTGAGTGTCGGTTCCCACAATTGCTCCTTTGTTTGAGGACCTAAGATCCCATATGCTGCATGGAGTGGTCAGAAAAAAATAAACAAAATAAAAATAGAACTATCACATGATCCAGCAATATGCATATGTGTGTGTGTGTAAGTTGCTTCAGTCATGCCCTNTATAAATAGCCATCATTTGCAAAATGTTCCAGAAGATTCTCCTCTAAAATAAGACTATCACACCAAGTAACTCTTTCCATTGCTGACATGTTACCATCTCAATGAAGGGGCAGTCATTATCTACAGGTATAGTATTCAAAAATAAAGCAAGATGCTTTTAAACACCATCAAGGAATAAGTCATTGATGATCACATTTTAACATATGTTTAGAGAGAATTCTCTATTTATTCAATTTAATTTTTTATATTTATCTTTAAATTGGAGTATAATTACTTTACAATGTTGTGTTAATTTCTGTTAAACAACAATGTGAATCAGCTATATATGTACATATATCCCTTCCTCTTGAGCCTGGTGGGATGAATTGAGAGAGCATCATTAACATATACACACTGCCATGTGTAAAACTGGGGCTTCCCTGGTGGCTCAGATGGTAAAGAATCTGCCTGCAATGCAGGAGAGCTGGGTTCGATCCCTGGGTCGGGAAGGTCCCCTGGAGAAGGGAACGCCTACCCATTTCAGTATTCCTGCCTGGAGAATTCCATGAACAGAGGAGCCTGGCAGGCTACAATCCATGGGGTCACAAACAGGAAGACGCGACTGAGAGACTAACGCTTTTCATGTGTAAAACAGACATCTATTCAATTTGATCTGTTTTGTCCCTCATGTTTTCTTTACTTAAATAAGGAACGCCACATGCAATATGAAACTCCTCAGGTTTTTTAATGCAAACATATTTTTTATTAAAGAATGAATGCATTTATGCTAAAGAGTAGTTTACATTTGTCGTGAAGCAGCAAGCGGATCTCCAGAAGGTGTGCCCCCCCTCAATACAACTCCATGCTTATTCTACATGCCTTAAGACGGGACCCACGCTCGGGGGCACACGGACACACAGATACACAGACCAAAACACTGACACCACTTCTCTCTGGATTCTATAAACTCTCATTTAAGGCTTCTGTAAGGTGTCCCAGGGCCCCTGACATGGTTACCAGGATTCAAAACAGACTCTCAGAAAGGAGCGGCAGCACCTGGAAAACTGTTCCTCTGCTCTCGGCCTTAAATGTGTGGATTTTCACCAGTACTTTCAATGCCACTCAGTGTTGATTCTTTGCGTTTATGATGTTTAAAGATCCATCAAACCAAAAAAACTCAGGCTGTCTTGGTGAGAAGTTCTCACTAGAAATACCCAACAAACTGGCAACTCTGACCCTAAGAGATCAATCCAATTGGAAGAGAAGAAGGTCAGATTTCCCTTGCGAATAGACATAGGTTCTCTGGATAAGTCTGGTTTATAGAATCCGTTCCCTACTCAAGTGCCATGTTGAGTGATGGGTCAACGCTTCCTTAGTGATACCAGCTCAGATATGAAGCTTGCCATGAGAGAGTCATTGGATAGGACCATCAACTAAATAAGTTACCATAAATTGCAGTTGAAGAAAGGACAGCCCACATGGGCTTTGTATACTCGCTGATTACTCATTCCCTTTTTCTGAACTTTCTGTGGTGGTGGTTTGAAGCTCCCACATTGTTTGACTGATTCTTTCATTTCCTTGGTTATTATTGTCTTCCCTTTTGGTGTCCTGCCATGTAGGTTGAGACTGCAATCCTGGAGGGATGGTGTAGTGGATTGGAAGGGCAGAGAGGGTGGATGGGGCAGTGGAGGAAAGGGGCTATTAGTAGTTGCAAGTATTCTAAGAAAATAGATGAAGTGAATACAATAAGAAGAAGGTGCTACTGGATACACTATGTAATAAAAGCATCGCCTTTAACTGTGAATTAACTGCCAACTATCAGGTTGTTAATTATAAAGCTCAATAAAGCTGTGCTGATTTGCTTACTGAGGAGAGAATCTGAAACCAGCCAGGGGAGAGGAGCTCTGCGTTGTTCCTTTAGCCCAGAGGCCTCCTCATCAGCATCAGCACTCATCTCCCCCGACAACCAGAGATTCTATAGGTGCATCTAACATTTTTGTTGGGTTTCATAAGGCAAGCTGGAATGGTGCATTGAATAACAACTGCAGTATATTTGCCCGAGAGTGGCGAAAATCAGCATGGAGAACTCCTACAAGGGAGGCACTGGAAAATGAGCCAAAAAAGGAAAAAGAAAAGTCTAGAACTTCCCTCCCCATCCACACTCCCACCCTCCTCATAGTCACAGCAGCAGCAGATTTCAATGTAACGTAATTACTTTAATAATACATTTCTTTAGATTTAGAATTGCTCTTCTGAATTTAAAAAGCTTGGTCGGCCAATAATTTGGCAGTCTTTTTATCCCAAATTTGAATCATCGCTTATCCGTCTGTCATCTTGAATTCCTTGACCAATGCTGCCTTTGCTGAAGCTCTCTCGGTTCACTCAGCCATCGTCAGATTCTAATTCCTGGGACGCCTCTTCCGAGGAGCTATTCCTGTGGATCCGGCCATCGCTCTTCATACTGTGGAAAGTCTTCCTGAAGGCCTCCATCATGGCATGGGCCAGCTTCTTGGCCTCCAGCTTGCTCTCGCACTCAACAGCGTGGCAGTCCATCTGGTAGGACAGGTCGTCATTAATCTCCCTGTAAACCCAGGCGAAGATGTTGGGGCTCACGTTGTGGTCAGCGGTGCAGTAGGCGATGCGGGCCACCTGGAAGGTATCCATGTGCACCGTGGCCTCCCCTTTGTGGTCGAGGTGATGGAGCCACACTTGGAATGGTCGGATTTCCAGGAGGGCATTGGCTGGAAAGATGTCTTCTCGGGCTAGTGTGTGCTTCTTCCAGAGCTCGATGACTGGCTTTTCCGTGCAGCCTGACAAAAACTGCATGCCTGTGGTGGGCACCTTACCCAGATAGGTCACCTGCAGACGGGAGAGAAGAAGAAAAAGAGAGAGGTCAACAGTAGGCTTTTGCTTTAGCTGTTCACTCATGTTCCCAAAGAATCAGTTTTACTCTAGAGCAACTTTATTGCCCCTTAAAAGAAGAACTATTGGGACTTCTCTGGTGGCCCAGTGGTTAAAAATCTGCCGTCCAATGCAGGGAATGTGGGTTCGATCCCTGACTGAGGAACTAAGATCCCACATGCAACAGGACAACTAAGCCATGCACCACAATTACAGAGCCTATGCACCGCAACCAAGACATGAACAGCTAATAAATACATAATATTTTAAAAAATTGTTGTTGTCAAAATTCATATATTTTTTCTACCTAAAAAGTTGACCCCTTGACAAAGGTATTGAAAATTTTAAAACAGGGTTAGATTTTTAAAATTTAATTTCTAGAGGACTACTCTCCCTCCCTCAATCTCCTTTTAAATTCAGAATGAATGATTATGATCTTTTACATGATTTGGCATTTCTTTGAAATTATAAATCCACTTGAAGTTGATTTTTGACCAAACACACAAAGACTTTAATGATAAGAAAGAGTCAAAGGAATGTTGCCTCTGAAAAACAAAGTATTTATTAAACTTATCGCCTGAACAGATTCTCTTCGTAAATCTCTCAATGTTTGATTTCACTTAAGCTACTTATTTCTTAGAAAATGCCAAGGACACAAAAACTTCTACTTAACTGATGGTCTAAAACATGATTGTTTTCTCGCCAAGGTAATGTTTAAAAATGGAGCAATAACCAGTTGTATTTCAACCCAAACAATTGTTTGTATTGGGGTATAATTGCTTTATAATGTTGTGTTGCAAAATGTATTCGGCTGTATTGCAAAATGAATCAGTTACGTGTGTGTGTGTGTGTGTGTGTGTGCGTGTGCGTGTGCGTGTGTCCTCTCCCTCCCCTACACCCCCCTCCCATCTCCCCATTCCACCTCTTTAGGTCATCACAGAGCAGAGCTTTCCACTAACCATTCTACCCATAGTAGTGTATACATGTAAATACTACTCTCCCAATTTGTCTCACCTGATAAAAATGAAAGACCTACAGATAGGTTAAGATTAAAACCCAGGTTTATCAGATAGCTAAATGAGCAGTACTAAAACAAAGAAAAGTAATTCCAAATGATTCAAATAGCATCCTTTAAAAAACTGATTTATAATATACCAAGAAAAGAGGTTCAATCTCTCACTTTGCTTTTCAATCAAGACAGACAGACCCTCTATCACCCAGCACATGCATTATAACCTGGCCTGCTGCAGTCCATGGGCTCACAGAGTTAGATAAAACTTAGTGACTGAACAACAAGAAGTATGTAATTTGGCTCAAAATAAGAGGCTCAGATATAAACACTCTTCCAAACACTTTTTGGAAGAGACCAGAAAGAGGTCCAGAGAAATGGTGAGAATTGAGCGAGGACATTTGGCCACAATGATTCTAAATCAATGTTTCTGTTAAGTGGATGACAAAGGCCACATACAAAAAGTTCAGGACACGGATATTGAGTCCTGTTGCATGTTTTTGAGCTTCGCTTCTCTCTTGGACAAGAGTTCACCGTGTTGTCCTTTTAAAAAGATGATTTCTTAGAAAAGAAGCACAAAAGCAGCCCGTTCTAGAAGTATTTCTTGGGAACCTATTATGCACAATGGCCAGGTGCCAGGTGGGCATGGACGAAGGGGAAGATGGAGAGGTCCAAAATTAGCGGGCAGAAAGTAGCTGAATATTTGTTCAGAGCAGTGTCTTTGAGGCCACTGAGGTTGAAAATAAATCCTAGCTCCTCAGTTCACTGAGTGGGTAGTTCTGGAGAAACTGCTAGCCCTTTGCACATGCACAGATANAAATATGTGCATAGAAAACCTCAGCAGCACTTGCTTTTCGACAACACATGGAATCATGCTTACAAGCACCATTCTGGAGCAGCTTTCATTTCACAATAGTTCTTGATTCTCTTTCCATGTAAATGTAACAGATTCACTCATTCCTGTCACAGCCTAAAATTTCATGTTATGTGTATATAGCATAGTTTTCTGTTTTGTTGGTCATTTCCCAATCAGTGAACATTTGAGTTGTTATCAGATTTCCATTATCATAATGTTTCAACCAGATTCTTGCACATAGCTCCTTGTTCAATTTTGTGAGTATTTTTTTAGGGCAGAGGAAGTGGGATTGCTGTGTGACAGAGTATGAAAATTTTAAATTTCAATAGATACAAAAAATGATCCTCCACAGTGGCTGTGCCAATAGATAACTTTGATAGTTGTTACACACAAGTTGAAGGAAAAATACTGTCTCTCCAGTGAGGACTACACAAGAGAAAATGGGCTTAAACAGTAATAGGACACACACACACAGGTAACAGGCAATGAATGATGTGACTTCACAGACTTCTAGTTGGACAGGTGACAATTTATTTGAGCCTCAGTCTCCATATCTGCAAAATGGAAACAGTGATTTCAGTAACTCAGAGGGCTATTGTGAGGATTACTTGAGATGATACATGGAAAATTCATTGGGTATGACCGTACACATACTTGATAAGCTCATGTAGTTATTATTAGCTTCAGGGGAAGGAAAAGAGAACGGAGGAGGGTCAAGACTGTCTTTTTCTAGAAATCTTTAAGGGCAGTAAGCTTGTGTCTGGGTTGGACCCAGGAGCTATTCCCTTGAGACAGGAAGTTGGGTGACAGTGCACTGATGCTCAGCCAATTTAAAAGCAGAGCTAAAGGCCAAAAGCCATGACCTTGAGNTTTCTAGAAATCTTTAAGGGCAGTAAGCTTGTGTCTGGGTTGGACCCAGGAGCTATTCCCTTGAGACAGGAAGTTGGGTGACAGTGCACTGATGCTCAGCCAATTTAAAAGCAGAGCTAAAGGCCAAAAGCCATGACCTTGAGCTTGACAGGCCAGGAGTGGTTGAAGACCATGCAGCATGAGCATTCATCACCTTCTTATAAAAATTACAAATTCATGGGAAATGCTTTGGATGTTTTTGCCCTTGAAATGTCTTGACTTTTAAATCTTAACTTCCTTGATATTCTGTGTGGCAAATATTCAGGATTTTAGTCCATCATGGCAATGTTAGTAAAGTAATAATGCTTTATTTGGTGAGTTTTATTTTCCTATCAGCATGGCATAATCAGCTTGGCTCTGACTTTCACTTGGGATGGGTAACCCTGAGAAAGTTGTGCAAACATTTTAAGTTCCAGTCCTTTGAATAACTGCATGATAATACTATTTATAAGAGAAGCTAATGCTTTTTATGGAACACTTAAACTGTACCAGACATCATGCTAACTAATCACTTAATGTGTGTTACTGGGTTATTATCTAATTTAATACTCACAATGAGTAGAAGTAGGTGGTGGTCCCACGAGGCAAATCTGAGTTCAAATCCACTAGCATTAACTGAGCCCAAGTGCCAGGCTGGGCCCAGCTCTCTTGGGGCGTAGTCTTCTCTTGGGTCTGGTAGGTGAGACCAGAATGAGCAGTTCTTGGCTTGAGAGGAAGCAAAGGTTGTCATGTACTGCTGACCTGCTTCTTGGAAACCTTCGCTGGGATTGAAACCCCAGAGCTCTTGAACCATCTTGAGCTTCCTATCTATTTATTTTTGGCTGTTCTGGGCCTTCAGTGCTGTGGGGGCCACTCTCTANCAAAGGTTGTCGTGTACTGCTGACCTGCTTCTTGGAAACCTTCGCTGGGATTGAAACCCCAGAGCTCTTGAACCATCTTGAGCTTCCTATCTATTTATTTTTGGCTGTTCTGGGCCTTCAGTGCTGTGGGGGCCACTCTCTAGTTGCAGAGGACAGGTTCTCGGGTGTGTGGGCTTCAGCAGTTGTGGCGCCCGGGGCTTAGTGGTGGTGGTGTGCTGGCTGAGTTGCTCTGAGGCGTGCGGAATCTTCCTAGACCAGGGATCAACCCCCTGCAAGGGCAAGTGGACTCTTCCCCACTGAACCACCAGGAAAGCCCCATCTTGAGCTTCTTAAACCACCATTTCCTTTCTCCATCTTTCCCTGCACCAAACTCCAGGTGCCAAAGCAACAGTGCCGAAGTCCAGTCCCCCCTTTTCCAGCTTCTGAACCGCTGGAACCCAGGTGGCGGGGAGAACACCACAGGAGGAGCAGTACCTCAGCATCTGGGCACCGTGGAGCCCGTCAGAACTGGCTTTGCGTCAGACAGGAGTGCTGAGAACAGGCCAGTGAGGGCACGCCACAGAGGTCAGGTGTGGTGGTGGAGAAGTTTGGAGACTTGCGCTGTGAGGACANAGCAGTACCTCAGCATCTGGGCACCGTGGAGCCCGTCAGAACTGGCTTTGCGTCAGACAGGAGTGCTGAGAACAGGCCAGTGAGGGCACGCCACAGAGGTCAGGTGTGGTGGTGGAGAAGTTTGGAGACTTGCGCTGTGAGGACAAGCCTACGCTTGGAGCCAAAGAGAGATGGAGACAGAGAAGGACGGGGCTTCTGAAGAAGTCTATATGCTTTGGTTGGTGACCATCCCCGCCCTGGTGACTCAGCTGTCCACCCATTGCCCTGGGACCATGAACTCCCTTCTCGGGAGGTGGCAGCTGTCTTACTGTCCTCACTGGGCAAACTAGAAGCTCACATGGGAGCTCTGGTGTTCAGGTGCCTCCTGGAAACTCCTGTTCCCTGAGCAAGCAGGACATGGCGGGGAGCCGGTCACAGGAACGTGGTTCTCTCTGGGCTTCAGAGGCTCTTTATCTGTAGGAAACCGGACATCCCAGGGCCCTTTCAGGGTCATGTCCAACAGCTCTTGGCTCATCGCCATCTTGAAAGGAAACCCATTTCTGGTGGGGGTATGCCTGGGAGCTGTCCCCTTCAAATTCAGGGACTGGGGACCAGGGTGTGGCTGACTGAGCATGGGACTGGGGACCCCAAGACCAGGCTTCGATAGTCGGTGACCCTGGGCAGGTCTCTTTGGTGCTGAGCTTCAGTTTTCTTCTCAGTGGAGTGAAGGGCTGGCCGAATGGGGAGGTGGTTGCCCCACAGTGGGCGAGGTTGGAGGCAGTGAGCCAGCTTCAGCAAAGGAGGCGTGTCTCTTCCTTGGTAAAATTGACAAATAACTCTCTTGGCACAAAACTGACCTCTTCAAAGGTCCTAACGCAAAGCGAGTGAGTCTGAGGGTCTCATACAGGGTGAGGTCTGGGCTTCCAGACCTCTGTCTTCTCAGGGAAACTGTTTCTAGGGTGCCTATCTGTCCCAGTTTGTCCAGGACCAAAGGAGTCCCAGAAGGGTGTCGGGAATGCAACAGGCTGGAGACCAGAGAAAAAAGGATGAGCAAGAAAAATGAGGCACAGAGAGGGTGAGTGACTTACCCAAGGGCACACGGCAGTAAGAAGAGCCAATATTTGACCCCGGCGATTTTCTGAGTGGCAAAATTGGGAAAGACGGGCAAAACGTGTCAGACTGGTCACCCTGATTATTCCCCAAGCTCGCCTCCTAGAGGGCTAGGGCAGGAGCCTTCTGCCTTTGGCCTTGGGCTAAGTTCAAACCCACTTGCCCTTGGCTCTGAACCACTGGAGTCCAGCACTGGACCTTGCTTTTCTTACCCACGGGCTTGTTTTTTTCTCTCCTCTGTACCTGCTCAGTCTCATCTCCATCACCCACTCAAGTCAGACAGTCCTGGATTTCGACCCTTGGAGAAGTTACTTGACCAAGTATTCTCATCCGTACAGCTTAAAATGGCACAGATTGCGCTCTCATCAGGTGCCAGGAAAAATGCTAAGAATTTCCCATATCTTAACTCATTATCCCTCACAGCAATCTCATGAGCATTATTATTATCTGTGCTATTAGGCATTATTATTATTATCTATATTAGTCAGAGTTTCCCAGAGAAACAGAACAGACATCTCTCTGTCTGTCTGTCTAACTATCTACCTGTCTATCTATCTACTGGAGAGATTTGCTTTAAGGAATTGGCTCTCAAGATTAAGAAGACTGGGAAATCCAAAATCTGTAAGGAGGGGTCCGCGGGGAGCAGAAGGCTGCAGTCCAGGAAAGAACTGATGAGCTTGGGAAGTGAGACACAGGGAGGTGAAGTGACTTGCCCAAGGGCACACAGCAGTACGGAGAGGAGCCAACATTTGAATCCAGGCAATTTTTCCTTCAGAGCCTAAGCCCCTAATTACTATTGTAAATGGCCTTTGTAACATGGGGCTATTACTGTAACTTACCTTGCTGAGTTCTTGGGAGGATTAAAATACATACTTTACATACTTGGAGACTGACAGAAAGGAGATTCTCAATACTTGCTACTGGCCTTCTCCCTGAACTTTTCTGTTGCACAAAATGAGGCAGCTGGCCACAGATAGTCTGGTTACTGTTGCTATTAGACTCAGAAGGCTCAGCTCCCTCGAGGAATGGGTTTTTAGCCAGGGGCGCATGTGCGTTACACGTGCTTGTGATGTTGGATGGCTGGGGCCGCAGAGCTGCTGAGTCAGTGACCTGCATTCTTCTGTGTGTCTTTAAACCAGAACAGGGCCACACCCTCAACCATCCAGGAGCTTGGAGAAAGATAACAGGGCGTGAGGTGGTCTGTAAAGCCCCGGGCCCTGCAGCCCGCAGGGAGAGAGGGGCCCGGTGGCTTCAGGGCCCTTTGGGAGCCTGCCCTTTGTCCAGGGCTGTGGCCTTGGTATGCGCCCAGCCTGGTCTCTGCTGCCAGACACTGTGTGCATTGGTAGAATGTAGAACTGGTCAGACGGTGATCCCTAAGGCCACCTCACCTGACCTTCCACCCGTTATCGGTCCGTTTGACCTGAGACTCAGGATGAAATGATTGAACTGCTGGCTGTGGTATGTGCAGGTAACATTTACACTCACATCTGCAAGCTGTCGTGCAGACTTGGAGGGGAAGCCACCCAAGGCACAGAGGCGAGCTCTGGCGCCAGCAAGTCTGGGCTCAGATCTTGGCTCCATTTACTACCTTTGTGACACTGGTCAAGCCAGTTGACCTCTCTAAAGCCTCAGATTCTTCTTCTCTAAAGTGGGGGTAATATGACTGATCTTTGAACTGCTTGGTTCAGTTAAAAGGGGTCACACGTGTCAAACGGCTTGGGCTGCTCTCTCTTCTCTGCTTGGAATCACTCCTCATCTGCTTATGACGCTGCTCTGGGGCCACCTTCTCTGACCATCTGCTTTGTATTCTTTGAGTCTAGAAGCATCAAGAAGGGCTCATAGCAATGGCTGGCCCCATGCTTGGAGCCTAGGTTTAGAGTGATGGACAAACCCAGGCTGGACTCCTGAGTGGAGGGACCAAACTCGGCTGGGACCCAGACAGTGGTGACAGTCTCCCTGCAGGGAGAGCATCCCACACTGCTGGGGTGGATTCTTGTACATTTCAGTTATATCTCCTGGGAACAAGTCCTGGCTGGTTTTGATTTTTTTTTTTTTGACTTTTAAGATATAGTACATGAATTTCTAAATTTCAAAGCCCTCTTTTGGCAATAAGCGAATGGTTTTAATTTGAGATGTAACAGATAGGTGGAATTGACCCTAGAAAGCCAGCACTTTTTTGATTCCTGCCATAAAGATGATCTCTGAAAAGCAAGATGATTCTTTCAATTTATAGAATATTTTTTGGCCTCTTCTATCCTATGATTTCTCTAGGCTGTGGTGTTGAGGAAAACATTTAAGGAGAAGCTTCTAAGAAAAAGGAAGATTCTCCTTTTTGGGTCATGGCTCATTGTTCTCTGTGTCGGTTTAGCAGGAGCGGGTTAGGGGCTGTGGTCTGGATGGCAGGGTGTCAATCCTGGATCAGAGAGGAAGATGCCAGGCAACTCCGGGGCTTCCCCGAGGACTTGTTTTGATCCTTTCTTGTCACATTTTCCTTTTTCTTTAACTTCTCATGGTTTTGTCTGTTTGTGTGTTGTGGGGCGGGAGCTGGGGGGAGCATCTGACCCTACAGAACAGACCTTGGCTGAGTAACTGGGATTAAGATAGTGATTAAAAGCATGAGCTTCCGGGATGGAATTTGTGGATTCGAATCCTGACTTTTCCCGCTACCTGTTCTTGTGGCTCTGGGTGCTTCATTTAACCATGCCAAGACTTATACCTGTAAAATGGAAATACAACCAGCATCTGCTTCATTTTGCCAGGGTGAAATGCATTAATTAGGCAACACACACAGAACAGCACATGATACTTAAAAAACCCCTCACAGAATGTTTCCTTCTTTGTTTCATGCATTGTTAACCAACTTGGGAGCTCCAACCCACCAACAGGTGGTGGGTCCCGTTGCGGTCCCAAATGGTGCTGAGTGCTCTGTGGTGAGACAGGAGAAAGATCAGCCTTATTTCTTGGCTCTAAAGAGCTCTAGGAGAGATAAGACTTACACAAGAATAGAAAATCATGAGCTAAACAGCCAAGCCAGTGTCTAATAAAATGCTAAGCTGAATGAACCTGGTGATGGAGAAGATGAAATTCAGGGAAGGAGGCCTCTATAAGAAGCGAGGAAGTGCCCAGCATTTATTGAGTGCTTACTATGTGCTGGCTTCATACACTGGACCTGATTTTACTCACCAAGGGATACTCAGGCTCAGACACATGAAATAACTCACTTCCAGGTAGAACTGGCTGGGTGGCATTGGAGTCTGGATGATGAAGAATGGGCCTGAGCTGGCCTGGAGAGAAGGGTGGGGTGCAGAGAGGCAGAGGTTGAAGGGGATCTCTGTTCCTTGGTTTGCTGCCTTATTCCTTGCTTGCTCCCTTGGAACTGTGTCCTGCCCCCTAGAAAGACACGAGAGGTGCTGCCTGGGGCCCACTGCTGGTCTAGCTATGCCAGGCAGGCTATGGGCATTGGTGCCAGCCAGTCCTGGCTGGCTGAGGCCACATATGGCTCCTACTGTGCCACAGCCCCACAGTGAAACCCGACACGTGTCTTGGCTCCAGAAGGTGCTGGGCATTTGCCTTATCGGGCTGGGCACATTCCATGACCAAGTGACCAGCTGGGCTGCCTGTCAGCGTAGGTCCGCTTCTGGCTGTGTGTGGATTTGCATTGCTGCCTGTCCTGCAAGGCTTGCACTTGTGAGAGTCTGGCCTGGTGATGTGGGGGCCGGCACTAGGGGTGTGCTGCCTTGACTGCTGGCATTAGCATGACTGAGGCATCCGGCATCCTGGGACAAGTGTGGTTCTGGTAGAGATGACCAGGCTTTGAATCCTGCCACCTTTCTTAATTGTACAACCTGGAGCAGATCACCTCACCCCTTTAGGCCTCACCTTCCTTTACCATAAAATGGAAATGGTTAAAAAAATACCCACCCTCAGTTTCATTTTGAGTATCAAATATTATAAGGAGCCTGACCTACCTTGCTAGGTGCTCCATAAAATTAATAATCATTTTTAATGATAATGAGTCTTCCCTGGTGGCTCAGATGGTAAAGCATCTGCCTGTTGGGAAGATCTCCTGGAGAAGGAAATGGCAACCCACTCCAGTACTCTTGCCTGGAGAATCCCATGGGTGGAGGAGCCTGGTAGGCTATAGTCCATGGGGTCTCAAAGAGTCGGACACGACTGAGTGACTTCACTTTCACTTTTAATGATAATCAGTGCCTCTGGAATATTGTGAGCTCTGAGCTCTAAAACAGTGCTCAGAAGGGATGAATACAAGTACGTGGTATGAGGCTGCCTCTGTGTCTTTCTTGTGCAGACTCGGTAGAGACCCAGCTTCTAATCCTCAAATCGGAGAAGGAATTTGAGCTGAGTTTGAGCTTGTGGAAATTCTGTGCTCCAGCAGATTGCTCAAGAAGATTGTGTGACTGTAATAAAACCTTGCTCCTACAAAGTCTCTACTGGGCTGACATGTGTCTTGAGGAGAGTTTAGCTCAAATGCATCACCCAGTAGGGTGCTCCAGTGATCATAATGGGCAAATGCCCACTTCTCATCTGTCAAATCTGGGGCTCAGTGGAGAGAGAACACTGTAGGTGTCAGAGCCTGGGGTTTCAACTGTAGCTTGCCATTGGGTGATCCAGGGCACATTCCTCCACTTCTTTTGGTCCCCTTCTCATGTCAGGAGGTCCTCTGCCCTCTCTTGTCCTTGGCATTTACAAGAGCCCTGTGAGGTCAGCATTATGATAATAGTTTGTGTGTGTGTGTGTGTGTGCTCAGACATGTCAGATTCTGTGTGACCCCATGGACTGTATCCTGCAAGGCTCTTCTGTCCCTGGGATTCTCCAGACAAGGATACTGGAGTGGGTTATCACCTCCTTCTCCAGGGGATCTTACCGACTCAGGGATCCAACCCGCGTCTCCCGTGTCTCCTGTGGACTGGCAGGTGGATTCTTTACCACTCAGCCACCTGGGAAGCCCACGATTACTGAGCAGTGACTTGCCCAAGCAGTCCTGTAAGAAACCCAGAGTGAAAACAAGGTGTTGCACCAGGCTTGAGCCTCGTCTTGAAAACTTCATCCAGATGCCCTGGGATCCTCTGGAAGAAGTTCTGGGCCAGTGGTCCAGTTTGAAACCTTGAGTCCTTCCTTTGGCATCTTAATCACTGTGCTTTTCCAAGTGAAATTCCTCTTCTCTGGTACCACTAACTGGCTGTTTGCATAGTGTATCTTTGAGAACAATCTCAGGCCCAAACCCTGTCATTTTATGAGAAGTTGTTTAATTATAAGGCGCTGCCAGCCTGCAGCATGGAACAGATAGGGCAGACTGACTATTTTCGGGGGTTATAAAAATTCTCTGGATGGCTATTGCCAAAAAAATTTCTAAAATGGACTGCACAGTGGTTCTAATAGGGACATTTTTGGGGAGGGGAAGTCTAGCTTTATGGAGTTACTAAGAATAGTGCAGGTTGACCTGGGGTTTTGATTCTGATCAATTAGGTCTGAAATCAGCTTTATTCTCAAAAACCTGGTTGATCAGCCTACAGCCCTGAAGTCCCAGTCATGTGAACTCCAGGCACTTTTGGTGAGAGGGTGGAGGTAGTTCTGGTAGATTTAGGCTTCTTTTCTGAGTTTCAATAAGTGGAATGACCACTTAGGTGGCAGACCCATGGATTAAACATAAATTTTATTTTCCTCCAGAAAACAATTCATGGTGGCTGGAGGAGAAGCTGTGCTTTTTGTGGATGCAGCCTTAGCGCTGTTTTTTCCACCTGGGCCCTACCCTGGTCAGCAGGAGCTCAGGGCAGAGCAGCTGAGCGGGAGAGCGGGGAGCGAGGAGGAAGAGGAGCCGCAGGATGGACTGCACTTACCAGGAGGTGACTCTGAGACCTCTGCTCGATCTGAATTTGCTCAGCTCCCAGCTTGGAGAGCCAGGGGCAGACAATTCCCACTCCACATGAGGAGATGAGGTTGGCAAAAGAGGCAGCTAATGGTTGCATGAGTTAGGGTGAGACTGGAGGCACAGTGGTGTGATTGGCAGGTTTAGACTGGAACTTGGGAGCTGGCTGACCTCTTAGCTTCAGCCCTCTGGCCCCTAGGTGGGTACCATTCTCCCCCCATACACTTTGTGGAATGTAAGTGAAGGGAACCAGAGGACCAGGAGTACTCCTCAAAGTGTTTCTTGAAGCAAAGATGGCCGAGTTTTGCCCTTACCAGTCCCTCAAGCTGCCGAATCCATCAGTCTCTCTTTGAGTGTCTACCTCTCCTTCCTGGCTTAGGCGGTGGGTTGTCCTTTTTCCAAGAGGAGTCAGGAGGCATCCCACAGGAGATGTTCTAATATGCTCTTGGCTCTTTTTAAATCAGCACTTGAGATGTGCTTGGAATAGGGTCCTTGTCTTCTTGTCTCCCTCTCCTCCCCTCACTCTCATCGGTTGCTCTCTTTCTCCTCTTCCTTTAACCTCTGTCCCTCTTCTTCTTTATTCTATTTCCCTAGCCCTTTCTCCTTCCTTGTTTTGATGTGTTGATTTTGCTTCCTACCCCTGACAATCTTGCCTCCTTAACAGAACTAGGGGCTCCCTGAGGCCAAGGATCACAATTTGAACTTGCATCTCATCCGGCATATGGAGAGACCCTCTTGAACTAATTGTCAGGGTGGTTTTCAGTGAGGCTGTGTTCCTCCTGGCCTGTGACTCCACTTCAGAGTACTTCCTTCCCTCTCCAAGCCCTCCTGGACTGCTTTCCTGGGCTGTGGCTCCTGTGGGGCAGCTTCAGTAGCTGATGGGGACTTGCCTCTGCCTTGGATGGCCTGTCCTGTCCTCAGCTCCATCTCCATCGCCAGCTGCTGGCCTCCACTGCACAGAACACTTTCAGCAGCCGACGAGGTCTTGGATAGTGACTGGGCAAGGCTGAAGTTCCCCATTCTCTGCCATTTCTTTATCCCTCTGCGGGCAACAAGAATTCTTAGTGACTGGAAACACTAAAAAAGATCTGACCCAGACTGCCTGAAAAAATAACGCAAACAAAATAAAAACTGAATTTGTTGAACTCTACTTGTAAGATATTATTGTAGACAAACCATATGTCGTTATCCAGCTTTCACAGTGAAATCTTGGCTTTTCATGGCTGGAGACTGATGGAGACTGAGGCCAAAGTGCAGAAGATGTGTGGCAGTGGCAGTAAGGAAGTCTCCACAGATGGCTTAGTGGAAACCCTAAAGTAAATAGCTCATTGCCAGGCATCTGGTTAGCTGCTTCATGTGCATTTTCACTGAGTCCTCCAGCAATCCTAGGAGGCAAATGAGTGTTAATTTTTTTGCCTGTATTATACGCAAACTACTGAAGCTTATGAAGAGTTAAGCAGTTTAGCCAAAGTAATGTGCCTAGAGATTTAAGTCTGCGGTGACTCGGGTTGGTGCTTACGTTCATAGCCACTATATGGTACCACTTCCAAAAGCAACTGCAGCGTCAAGTTTGGAAAGCTTTCAGGAATCAGACCCTGGAGTGAGACAATCCAATCCTTAATGAGCTCTCAGATGAATAAATCATCACGTTTGCCTCTGTACACGCTTATATGTTTTGGTCTATTTGACTAACCCTAAAAAGTATACTGTTTTTACTTTTAGACACTATTACTACGGTTTGTGTAGCTACCACAGATGAATCAACATCTCAGTCCCTTGCTACTCAGAGTGTGCTTGAAACACCAGAATTGTCAGCCTCAGCTGGGAGCCTGCTAGAAATGCAGGATCTCAGACCCCACCCCAGACCTGCCCAAACACAATCTCCACTCTAAGAGCCCCCCAGAGGCCCGTGTGCACATGGGGTGAGCTGGTCTCACAGCTTTGCCCTATGGGGGTTACCTACGCAGTTGAAGACAGAGCTAGTTGATTTATGATTCAGTCCACCCAGTTTTCCAAAGAAACACAACATTTTATTATTTAAAAAATATTTAACCACTTCTGATGTAACTGATAACCCTGACTAGCTCATAAAAACTAACCATTTAAAAACATTCTGTTAAACAGTGGAGTTTACCTGAATCCAAATACCTGGGCATACCTCAAGTACCTTGTTCACTGAACATCTCCTGCTCTCTTTCTAACAACTTCTGAGTCACTCGACAGGATGAAGTCCTTGAAAGTGGCTCAATGAAGCATTTAGCCAGCTGCACACACTATTAGAGAAAAGAATAAGGATAATTACCGCTTACTGAGTACTTTCTACTGGGGGTCTATAGTGCATTATTTATAATCCTATTATTTTTAGGGTTGGCATGGGACTTCAACTTTTGCATCTCTTCTGGTTTATTTTGTAGAAGAGAATTTCATATAAAATTGTGAGGTTTTATTGACAGGGACTATCTTAGTCATCTTTCTACCTGCAGAGTGCTTGGTATAGCATTTTATATACAGTAGTTGCACAGTAAGAATTTTAAAAAATAAAGGACAGTCCAGCAACTCCAAGCTCCTCCTAAGGATGTTTCTTAAAGAGGCCTTTTGATTTTTCTTTAAGACATTAAAAATAATAATTCCATGGCATCATTTGAAAGAGATCTCTACTGGAGCAGTTTCCACTCAGAGACCTTGACAAGAGCTGATCCAATTCTCTTTGTTCCCTTTCTGTTCTGCATCAAGTTTTAACCACAGCTTTTCATTTCAGCCTTTTATTTTTGTCAGTCAGGGATGCTTTCATTACACTGATACTGTTGTCTATGGATGAAGCGTGGGTCAGTGTTATGAACCTTAGGAGAACTCTGTTCTAGAACTCTGTTCTAGGGCCTTTCTTAGGGCAAGGGGGTCATAGACTATGGGCTTAGACAGATTTAGGTTTGAATTATGTTCCTCTAACTTATTGACTTGGCATTTGACTCAAACAGTCTGAACTTTAGTTTTCTCATCTATAAAATGGGATACTAATACTTAACTTATTGGCTTCTTTGGGGATCAAATGAGCTGGTGGCAGGTAGGTGGCCAAGCTGGTGGCAGGTAGGTGGCCTAGCAGGCACAAAATAACTGGGGAGCTCCATCTGCACAATGACCAGCTGAAGTCAGCAAGACTGTGATTTTCTCCTAAAGAAGAGAGAGAACAGAAAAACCAGATAGTTAGGGAAGTCTTTCCCAAAGGAATGGATACGACTCGTCTCAGACCCTGTAGCAGCGACAAAGCTCTCACAATCCCCATTCTCTCCAAGAGAATGGATGGCCTCTTGTCTCAGTGGCTTAGAGACTTCGGAAAGATCTTGGATGCTCTGGTCATGCAATGTGACCGGACTTCCTGGTCCTGGCCTTTTTTTTTTTTAATTGAAGTATAATTGACTTATTATGCTGCCAGTCCCAGGTGCACAGTGACTCTATATTTCTGTACATTACACAATGATCACTACAGAAAGGCTAGTCACCATATAAAGTTATTACAGTGTTATTGACTATATTTCTCATGATGCACATTGCATCCTGGTGACAAATATGAGCTCCTTTTGATCAACTTAAAAAAAAAAAAGCATTCCACAAGTTGTTCCCAGGACAAAACCAATTTTGAAGAGTTTTTATGAATGAGTAGGTTTTACTCCATTGGTTTGTGTGCTCGGGTCACTGAAACCCAGAGAGATTAAGGCACTTGTCCAATATCACAGAGCAAATAGTGGGTAAAAGCAGGAATCAAGCCCAGGTCGGTCTGCTCCAGAGGTCGTAAGTCTGGGCCGTATGGAGAGGTGTCTGGGAAGCTGGATTCCCACTCTCTTCCTCCTGCTGCAGGAAGGAGACAGATGGCAATGCTTCTTTCTTCACTTGCACAGGTGGGAGGGAACACGGAGGTCAAGCTCCGCATGGCTACCCAGATCAGGAGGCTCAGTTCTGTCCTTCCCAGGTGGCCTCCTCCAGGCAATCAGCCAGCCACCCTGCACCCCCCACCCCCGGCCCCGCTTGGAACAGGGAGGGAATGAGATGGAGGGGGTAGGTCAGGGGGGTTCCTCCTCCAGCCATTTCCATCTCATGGAGAGGAAGCCTCAGGGAAGGACAGCCAAGCCCACTGTAGCTTTGATCCTTCCTGCAAAACACTGGGAACACAGAGAAAACTTCAGCCTTTTCATTTTCTTATTCACAAAGCTCAGAGGAGAACTTCAGAGAGGCCACAGAGGGGACACTCCCCACCCCTTCCTCCACCATCTGAGTCTAGCTCTGCTTGCTAAGCCCGTGGCAGAGACAAGTGGCTCAGACGAGCCTGGCTTCTCAGACCCAGCTCAGACTGGCTGCAGCCGATGTGTGCTGCCCTGGAGGGAGGAGATCGGGGTCAGGAGCCCCACGCCTGTCACCTGCCACACCCTTCTGAGGTCCTCAACCCACTACACTGCCCTGGGCCTGGACTCCAGTGAAAGGTTAGAAGGATGTCCTTGTTGTGTCTTTCTATTTCAGGTTGAGGGTGGCAGGCAGAGCAGTTTACTCATGCTGGGGAGGTGCTCAGGGAGGAGCCCTTTCACTCGATGGGGCTACTCTCCATGCCCTCCTCTCGCTGGGCTGTTGGAGCAGTTGGAGGCTTGCGGTGTAGGAGCAGGCTACTGCAGAAGGAAGAAACATTCCTGTGGCTTCCTCAGGCCCAAATGCACATGAAATGGAGACCCAGAGCCCCACAGAGAGTAGGTGGGT
Organism: Neotragus pygmaeus; assembly: GCA_006410875.1. Classification (NCBI taxonomy): domain Eukaryota; kingdom Metazoa; phylum Chordata; class Mammalia; order Artiodactyla; family Bovidae; genus Neotragus; species Neotragus pygmaeus. The sequence goes on from SJYV01050959.1 coordinate 957,897, forward strand.
GTTCCCACCGCCTGGTTCAGGGCCTCAGTGGAGATGCGAGGAAGGTTCCCCAGACAGAGCATAGCAGGAGGTCCTCTGAACAAGTCTCATTGCATGTCCCAGCCACTGAAAGTCTTTTTGCCACATGAAGCAAGGAGCCATGCAGAGAGAAATTCAAAGGAAATGAGTGTCCACATGGTCTCAGGCCCAGATTCCTTCCGGGTCGGAATTTTCTGATAACAACAATCAGAGTGGGAGATGTTTACTGTTGGCCAGGGTCTGTGCTTTTTATGAAACTTTAAAAAGTGCTTTTCAATAACCATAGGAGTTTTGAAGGGCTACCAAAGGCTGGATTTTCTATTTGTCCCTTAAGGGGAACCAAACAGTTAGGCCCATGTCCCTTCCGCCTCTTGCTCCCCACCCCTCTTGTCCTCCAGTCGTCTCTTCCTCAGTAGCTCCTTGTTGACCTATAATGGCTTTTTGTGCGATAAAGAACTTTTCTGTCAGAAGACAGTCCTGTCCTGGGACGAAGTCACTTTGCTGCTCTGGATTCAATTTCCCCGTCTGTCGAATGAGGGTTGATTGGACAAAACCACTGGTTCTCAACACAGACTCTGCATTAGTATCTTCTTGGGGGGAGTCCTGAAAACATGTGAATGCTTACTTCATAGATACCCATACATCCATGACACATAAATGCACACATGTGTAAAGGGTGAAAGCTGCATAAGGTTTGTAGTCTAGTTAACAGCATTGTACCAATATCACCTTCCTGATTTTGATATTGTATTGTAGTTATAAGATGTCAGTCACCATAGAGAGAAGCTAGATGAAGGGTGTATAGGATTCCAAGTACTTAGTACTATTTTTGCAACTTCTTGTACTTTTAAAATACAGTGTTGAAAAAATTCCTAATGCCCAAATTCCACCCCAGAGATTGTCCAGGGCTTGGATGTCAGTGCTTTTTAAAACCTTCTTGGTGACTGTAATATGCAGCCACAGGGTTCAGAGCTCCTGAAATAGATGCTATCTAGGATCCTTTCCAGCTCTAAAATATTATCAGCCAAATTAATCTCAACCCTTCCTCAAACTATTTAAATGTTCAACTTGTAGGGGTCATTTTTATTTTTAAGTTTATTACCCACTGCATAAAGGCGTTCTGTAATTTGTCCTAAAGTTACCCCTTGTCTGAGTGACCTACACGTTCATTTTCAAGCACTGTCATCCTCTAGCTGGATCTTGGAACTACTGGTTCTAATTGATGTCCTTTCCCCCAGTTTCTTGCCTCTGCCATGGTTGACATTCATGGGTGGCAGTTCATTTCTCATTCATCCTAGACCACAAGCCCCTGCTTAGATGTAGCCAGCTCCGTACAGGTCTCAGCAGATAAGGACGAATTAGGCAGGCTTCCATTTAAATTCTCTTTACTTTATTCTCTGTGCTTCCACCCAAACCTCTATGGGGAACCAGACTTTCCTGAACCATTGAGGTTAATCAATAGGAATTATAACATGGGAAATGAAAGATTCAAACCTAATGCTGAATGGGACTGTGCTTGGCATTTGAAAAAGAAAAAAAAAAAAAAAACACCTCAAAGTTAAGTCTGTCACAGGGAGTCCACTTGAGGATTCGCCCCTGTTCTAATGCTAACTCCCCTGTCCTCTGATGAACAGTCTTTTCAGAGAACACTCATTTCTTGCACAACCACAGTGAAATTGTTACCCTATCCACCTTTAGGGAAAGTGTCATCCACGTACAAATTTATCTCTTTCAGTTATCACGCAATCTTAGTAACTGAGTAAACCCCAGAAGAGCTCTTCTCAAAATCTGGCTTATTTTGCCTTGAGTTACACAGTGCGGGAGAGATGTGGGCTTCTCTAGGACAGACCTATGTGGGCTTTGACAGGTCTAATCCTGACAGGCTAAAGGTGAATGTTTTCTCTTTGCTCCTGATCATCCAGGTGGAAATGAACAGATGTCTCTCTCTCTCACACATACACATATTTTCCAGGGACCAAGTGCACATTCTTTATCCATATTAAGCAAGAGAAACTGTTTTTGAATGGACACAGATTCCTGCCCTCAATGAGTTTAGAACTTTATTGTGCGAACCTGTCTCCTCTCAGATTTGTTCATCTTCCAGCTCCTACATTTTGCCCGGAGGCCTACTGGGAGTAAGAAATGGGTTACGTTCCCTGCCTTTTAAAGCACAGAGCTGCCTAGCCCTGAATACCCTTCACCCCTGTCTTGCTACACTAAAATCTAGTCATTAGGGCTTTGTGATACCCTGCCCCTGACCAACTTTTGTTTCTTCAGCAGGGCACCTGTATTCTTCATCCATATGAAGAAGCGAGGAAGTGTGAAGATTAATTTTCTTGAGCAGCCATGCCAACAGGCATCACAGAGGGTTTGAGGATTTAGAAATTGTTGTAAGCCCATGTTTATTTTAATCTATAATAATCAGTTTTCATTGCCTTTGATTCTAATTTATTTAACTTTCATCTTTCTAGAATGAATAATCACTTTAAAAGCCATTTTCTACTGGAAAGAGGCACTGCATGGCCCCTCTTCTCAGCTCTGCCGGGCTCCACCATTCCAGTTATCTTTATCTGTACCTTGCTCTCTGATGTCCACTTGCAGTCTTAGGCCAGCTGCCAAATGCTCTGGGCCATTGATTGAGGTAATAGTTTTCAAATGTTTACTACTTTAAACTTTATCTCATCTTATCTCTCTCAGACTTTAAGGTTTGACCCTAATATAAATTTCCTAAGAATTTGAAAAACAGTCCATGTCCATCCTCCTAGTTTAAAATTTTAAAAATCACATCCTCATTTCTTGTGCATTTTAAAATTTAATTTAAAATTTTTATTAGAGGATAATTGGTTTACAATGTTGTGGACATCTCTGCTGTACTTCAATGCAAATCAGTCATCATCATATTTATATGCCCTTCCCTCTTGAGCCTTCGCCATGATTCCGCCCCTCTAGATCATTCAGTTTAGTTCAGTCTCTCAGTTGTGTCCGACTCTTTGCGACCCCATGAATTGGCATGCCAGGCCTCCCTGTCCGTCACCATCTCCCAGAGTTCACTCAGACTCACGTCCATTGAGTCGGTGATGCCATCCAGCCATCTCATCCTCTGTCGTCCCCTTCTCCTCCTGCCCCCAATCCCTCCCAACATCAGGGTCTTTTCCAATGAGTCAACTCTTCGCATGAGGTGGCCAAAGCATTGGAATTTCAGCTTTAGCATTATTCTTTCCAAACAACACCCAGGACCGATCTCCTTTAGAATGGACTGGTTGGATCTCCTTTCAGTCCAAGGGACTCTCACGAGTCTTCTCCAACACCACAGTTCAAAAGCATCAATTCTTTGGCACTCAGCTTTCTTCACAGTCCAACTCTCACATCCATACATGACCACTGGGAAAACCATAACCTTGACTAGACGGACCTTTGTTGGCAAAATAATGTCTCTGCTTTTGAATATGCTATCTAGGTTGGTCATAACTAGATCATTACAGAGTGCCAAACTGGGCTCCCTGTGTTACAGAGCAGTTTCCAACTAGCTATCTGTTTGACACATGATAGTGTATATATGTCTATGTTTCTGTCTCAATTTGTCCCACCCTCTCCTTCCTTCGCTGTGTCCACTAGTCCATTCTCTGCGTCTCTCTTTTAAATTTTTTGGCTGGATTTTGAAGGTGTGTAATCAGTCTTTAACGTGATAAGCACTTAATCAATGTTTTGTTTTATTAATGTCCCTAATGGTTCTGAATGGACTTCCTTGGTGGCTCAGTCGGTAAAACATCTGCCTACAATGTGGGAGACTCGGGTTCAATCCTTGTGTTGGGAAGATCTCCTGGAGAAGGAAATGGCAACCCACTCCAGTATTCTTGTCTGGAAAATCCCATGGATGGAGAAACCTGGTAGGCTATAGTCCATGGGGTTGCAGAGTCAGACATGACTGAATGACCTCACTTTCACTTTCAATGGTTCTGAATAACAAAATTATTCATTCATTTGAACTTATATTTGTAACCTTATTAAATGTCTCTGTGGTAGGAACTGGCTACAAATATTCATGTCCAGACACACATGCAACTTTTAGGGCAAAGATCAAATTCCAAATAGATTATTCTTCCATGTCTAATGCATGGAATGTATGCTGAGACTATTAGAAGTTCTGATTGTGGCATCAGATAAACAGGACTCTGTCTTGATTTATAGGTTGTGTGACCATGGGCAAGTTATTTCATCTCTCAAAACAGCAATTTTATCATTGAGAAAAATGAAACCATTATAGTGTCTATCTTGTGTGGTTATTTGAAGATTAAATGAGATAGGGCCCACTGTGTTGGCCCACAGAAAGAACTCAGTCCATATAAGCTATTATNTTATTTCATCTCTCAAAACAGCAATTTTATCATTGAGAAAAATGAAACCATTATAGTGTCTATCTTGTGTGGTTATTTGAAGATTAAATGAGATAGGGCCCACTGTGTTGGCCCACAGAAAGAACTCAGTCCATATAAGCTATTATTAAAGCTTCTGAGTTTTTCTAAGTTACAAGGGAACAATCCAGACACGGAACATCAGTGTTTTTTTTTATGTTTATTTGGAGGATAATTGCTTTGCAACATTGTATTGGTTTCTGCCATATATCCATATCAGTGTTTTAAGTATAGACAGAGGACCACCTATATCAGAATCAACTTAGGACCCACTAAATGAAAAAAAAAAAGAATCAACTTAGATACATTTAAACAAGCAGATGCCTGGGCCCTACCACTGACTTACTGATCATGCTTTCCCACACTGAGGTGCTGTTGTTCAGTCACTCAGTCCTGCCCAAACCTTTTCGACACCATGGACTGTAGCATGCCAAACTTCCCTGTCCTTCATTATCTCCTGGAGTTTGCTCAAATTTATTTCCATTGAGTCAGTGATGCCATCCAATCATCTCATTCTCTGTAGCCCCTTTCTCCTCTTGTTCTTAATCTTTCTCAGCATCAGGGCCTTTTCCAAAGAGTCTTCACATCAGGTGACCAAAGTATTGGAGCTTTAGCTTCAATATCAATCTTTCCATTGAATATTCAGAGTTGATTTCCTTTAGGACTGACTGGTTTGATCTTTCTGTCTTAAGGAACTCTCAACAGTTTTCTCCAGCACCACAGTTTGAAAGCATCAATTCTTCAGTGCTCAGCCTTCTTTATTGCCCAACTCTCACAACTGTATGTGAGTGACTATTGTAAAAACCATAGCTTTGACCATGTGGACCTTTGTTGGCAAGGTGATGTCTATGCTTTTTAATACACCATCTAGGCGTGTCATAGCAAGGAACATGTGTCTTTTAATTTCGTGGCTGCAATCACATTCACAGTGATTTTGGAGCCCCCCAAAATAGAGTCTGTCACTGTTTCCACTTTTTCCCCATCTATTTGCCATGAAGTGATGGGGGTGGATGCCATGATCCTCATTTTTTGAATGTTGAGTTTCAGGTGCCATTTGCTACTCCAGGGGATCTTCCCAACCAAGGGGGTTGAACCAGCATTTCTTGCACCTCCTGCATTGGCAGGCGGTTTCTTATCCACTAGCACCACCTGTGAAGCCCATTTTAAAGTTGGAGTTATTCATCATAATACACAGTAGAGATATTAGCTCTAGTCTCACATTTTTTTAAAATGAATATTTTTCCATGCCAGATTTAGGGGAAAATTAAAAGACATGTGAAGAAAGAACCAGACACAAGGAAGCAGGAAGTGCTCTCAATTAATGCTGCAAGGTCACCGATTCGGAAAGCAGAGCATAGAAGTGGGGAACAAAAAAAAGAATGGCATCCAGGGAAGAGATTTTGGTGCCAACCACTGGACATCTGTGTGTTCTTTGCTCTTTGTTTCTTTGGGGCAGCTGCTGGGGGTGGGTACAAGGTGTGCAGGGGCTTTGGGCTGTGTGCACAGACATTTGTTGACAATAGACCAGTTTCAGTTTGGTTTGAAACTATTAAAATTTTATGTTTATTGGTGTCTCAGAAAGGCAGTGATTGTTCTGTTCCCCTGGCACATCTATCCCAGAGGCAGGTTGTAACTTGTCCTATTTGCCCAAGCCTTAGTAGAGTCCCCAGGGAAGGGACAGTCAGATGGTGTCAATCTGAAAGCAAATGTGTCTCCTGATCAAAAGAAACCCACTGAGGTGGAGGTTTGTCACCTGCTTCCCCTCCATCTTCCAGCTCTTGTGCTTGGCACCTTCTTTTCCTGTGGACAGTCTGACCCAGCTGGAAAGCTCTGACTATTTGTAGGCAGCTGGGAACACAGTTTTGTGTCAACAGGGAGGTTGGGGTTTAATGGAGAATGATTCCTCAGGCTCCTGAGCAGTCTTTCACAAATGGCAGCTCAAACGTTTCACCAGTGGTGAGTAGGGAGCACCTCTTGGTATTTTTCAGACCCAAACGCAGCCACTTCTTGGCTGCGTGACAGTGGGCATGTGACTTAACTTCTCTGAACCTGAGACTTCTCATTTTGCTATCAATGTTATTGTGAAGATTGAGATGATGTGTGAGAAGATCAATAGACAATTCTGGCACATAGGAAGGGCTCAGAAAATGGTAGCTGTGGCCAGTACCAATGGTATCAGTATTGCTTCCATTGTGCTGAACCTCAGGACATGGAAAATGCCCCCAGACCTCACTGTGGAGATGAAGTCCTGTGCCTTCATGCCTTTAACAAACAGGATTCAACAGTATAGTCTAGGATAGATAACTTTAGTAGCTCCTCTTCACCTTGAAAGACAGTTGGCCTTGTTCAAACAGATTAATCAGAGGAAGTTCAATTGTAAATAACATGGTCAATCCTATAAATCAATCTGTAAATAAGTGATGCATATTTAAAGACTTAAAGCAGAAATTCAGAAATAGAAAGTAACAAAAAATTCCAACCTTTGTGGTACATCCACTGCATGGCAGCTCTCAAGAGAAAGATTAAATGTTTGCCCTTGAAGTTTACAAAACAGGATTTTGGATATGAAAAGAGTTATCTACAGTTTAAACATGCTGTAGGTAAGATGTGCTTTTGGCGCATCTTAACCTTCCATTGATCAGTGATGGACACGAGAAACTAATGATTCATACACCTCTTTCTCTGATGTTACCCCAAGACGTATACCCCCGTCTAGCGGTGGAGGCTGAATGTCCCTCTTCAGCCATCACAGCTGTGTCTACCCTCCATGCCCACAGGAGCCAAGGCACCTCACTGCATTAAAATAATTTTCAATCTGTGAACAAGAGGGATTAAATACTAAATAGTGATTCTTGATTTCTAGAATAATTTGATATTATTCATATCAGCTGGGGAATGACTAGTGGAAAATTTTAAAAAAGACAAGCCAACTTTTAGTAATACAAAATTATTTATTAGTTAAAAAATTATCATTTGTTCGTTACACAGGAAAAGTAAAACAACCGAATGTTCCCTACAAAAATTTAAACCGTAAGCATACAAAGTTAGGAGTGGAACTATGACTGAGCCTAAGGACTCCGTCTTGATGCCTCAATTAGTGTCAGAAAACCAAAAACGGTGACATGTAAACTGCACCTGTGATATTTTGTTAGCAGGTTGTATATTTTGAGTTGTCATCTAGAGGTGGTAACAAAGAAAAAAGATGTACGCATGTCATGTTCCAAATAGGTGTCATTTCTATTAACTGTAGCAAATGTCCCAATTTGCTTCCCTCTTATAGAAATCACTGCTTGCTGTTGCGGAGGGAGCGAAATTCACATAGTCTGTGCTGGGGCAGGAAAAGCAGTCTGAGGCTCTGAAGGCGTCCAAGCGTTCAGCCTCGCATGAGGCGCAGCAGCAGATGGAGGCGGGGGAGAAGCTGTCATACTGGGCATGCGCGGGCGGGTGAGAGTAGGTGTAATCTCCCGATGGGTGGCCGCAGTTCCTGGTGTCCAGCTGCGGGAGAGCGGTGTGGCTCTCCGCGGCGTATGAAGGCAGCTGAGCAGGACAGTAATTGTAGTCTAAGGAGCCAGAGAGAGTGGAGGAATCCGAAAGCGATTCTGGTGTCTAGAGAGGTGAAAACCAAGGACCAAAAAGCGTGATAAATTAGACAGGATTAAAAGAACTGAATAGAGCGGATTTATTAACTCAGAGTAAAAGAACATTAGGGGTGAAAAAAAAAAAAAGGCACAACAAAACCATCCGATCCAACCCAAATCTGCAGAAGTAATTTTATTTGCTGGCTGTGTGATTTCATGACACCACATTCTCTATTTACCTATTTCTTTCCCAACAATAAATTGCCCTGCTTCACTGGCTTTCTTTGTTGTAAGCATACTTTACAGGATGCTTTGTTCTTGAAACCACAGAATCCCATTGTGCCTGGTCACCTGCATATCGAATCTTGCTGTGTCCCTTGATGTAAGGGGCAGGTGGCAACCTGGATGTTTCTCCACACCCTTGACTATGGAGAAGAAGGTGACCATACACAGGGAGAGCTGGGATCCTCATGGAGCCAGTGTCTGGGAGGCTCCAAGACTCCAGACTCCTGTCACAAGCACTAAAGTCTTGTCCTCTGTGGAGAAAGGTACTTCTGCTCCCTCTTAAGTGGGTCCACGATTGAGAAAGCCTAATTTGGAAGCTGGAAGAGAAGTGGATGTTTGGGGGGCCCTGTGTGTATATCCTGTAGAGTTAATTTCTTATCCCCTTAAAATTCACTTACTTACATGGACTTTTGACAAACCAAAAGCAAGAAAGAATTTACATTAAAAAAAAACAAACACCTGTTTTTAAGGTTTTTAACAGTATCTAAAAGACATTTTCAACAATTGGTACCTACCAATGGAAGCCTCACTCCATTTAAACTGATAACACATTTTCAATAATTTAAGGTCTGATGTGAACAGACAATGTAAATGTTTTCAACTATTGGGGCTTCATTTTTTACCAACCATCTCAGACCAAAATGGGCTCTTGTGCCTGTACCAGACCAATACGACCAGTTAGGAGAGCCAATTAAGTGTCAAAATAAAACAGAAATAGCCCCTTATCAGATGACAGTTTGCCTTGTTGACACAGCCTTAATTCCATTTTCTAGAACTCAAAAATCCAAGGGCCATTGTTTAAATCAGTGATTTCCAATGAAGAGAAGTCTGAATTTTACAGCTTAAAAACATTAAATGAGTATTGCTGGGAAACCTCTTTTTATGGCCACACACCAATGTACTTGGGCATAGCTGACTCAGGAAACCGTGATTACGCAGGTTTCCAGAGGTTTTTGCCCTTCAATGTGGCTATTTCTACCTCTATTGGGTTTTACATCAGTCTTTGCTGGCTTCCTGGATGATTTCCTTGTTGATAGCCTTTGTATGATTTCTCACGAGATGATACAAACTCTGCCCCATAGTAGGCAATAACAGGTTTTGTAAAGAACAGAGATAAATTACCAGGCTCTGGTTAAAGCAGAAAGGGGCAGCTTGGAAGCTGTCTGGGAAATAGTGTGGAGTACTTTGCATGGAACTGAGCGAAGGATCCGGGTGTGTCTCTGGCTGAAGGTAGGAATCAAATATCTGGTCCAGAAAGCCTGGGTTTTCTTCACAAGAAACACAACTGGAAAATTCTCGGGGTTGGAAATAGTTGGGTGTGGAAGGAATTGGTTCAGGCTCAAAATACAGTCCTAGAAGAAAAAGGAACAGGAGAGGTTTTGGTTTAAAAACTGCACCTACATATTTGAATAGAGTGCTAGTCTATATTCTGAATATTTACTACATCTCGGGGGAAAAGAGGAAAGTTTGAGAAAAGTAAATAGGCAGGCAATTTGGATTTTTAAAGTTGCCTTAGTTAATTCAAGCCCAATGAAATGAATCTGATTAATAACTTGGGGATTTATTCAGAAGGTGAAAAGAAAAGAATGGTGATCCAATTTCTGTCCAACTGTCACAGCCAAGCTCAAACTTTCACTGTCCACTTTCTTGGACTATAAGCACCAACACCCAGCCCCTATCTGCAGTCCACGTGAACCTCATCTCTCAAAAGTAAACTGTAGAGTTGCTTGAGGCTTTAAGAAAACTGATGCCATGGCAAATAATCCTCTTGATCTAGGGTTAATTGTTTTCTAAAAGTTTTCACACTGAGTAACTGAACTGAACTTATTTTGAGGAGTATTATAAATGGCAACACAAATCATAAAAGGGAGAAACCAGGAATATAGAATACTAATTAGTATTATTTGTTTTATATTACAAAAAGCAAAAATGTTTCCTTAGTGAACACGTTATGTTACACGTGATCAAGAAATTAATCTAAGGGCTTAAATACCAAACAAGAATAGCTCTGAAAACATGACTCCTTTTCCATTTTAGTATTAATAGGCTCCAATTCTGATTATTATCCTGAAATGCTCAAAGAAGACAGGCTTAGAGGAACGACAGAACACAGGAGGTTTTGAAGTCTCAAGGCTCCTTTAAGGTTAAGTTAAAGTGGCACATTCAGTGGGGAGTTCCCATAGCACAGGTTTCCTTATAGATGACCTCCTTCAACTCTGAGCTGTGAGTGGCATGGGTAGGAGTGTTTATGTAATAGCGTTATTCGTAACGGGCTGAGAAAACACACTTGTTTGAACTGCTTTCTGGGAAGAGAGAAAAGAAGGGGAGGGAAGCCCCTGTCGGCTAGAAACTAAGTGAAACAAGAGCAAAGGCATTATTCTAGGACCTCGGGATGTTCTGTTTTCCACCTAATAGTACACTTAAAAGATAACAGGTTTCAGAAAGCAATTCTGATCTTTTAATCAAGATTAGTTACTTGGAAATGAGGACCTGGAATTAATGTGAGGAACAAGCTCTTGGGACAGAGTAGATAGCAGAGAATAGTCAGTTCAGAAACGAGGACAAAATGTTGCACCTGTTTCCTTGCTGGGCTTATATTTGGAGTCACCATGCCTTTTTTTTCACCTTCTGATTGGTTGGATTCCAATTAAATGGTGGTGCCTATCTTAACCCCTGAATCAAGTACTAAAAGCCTTTCCAGATGGACTTTTGTAAGTGTTTTGAGGGAATTGTAAGGCTGGCTGTACTGACCTGCAGAAGATGGTGGGACTGGGTCTGAAAGGTGGACACTGTTGCCTCCGGACTGCTGCCAAAGTAAGATGACCACAAAGCAAAGTGAAATAAGAGTTCTTTAAAGGGAAAGCTAAAACATTTTGACATGAACTATGTTGCCTTCTACTTTAAGGTAAGCCAGATCCTTTCTTCTAAAAAAACTTGCTGTTGTGAAATACAACCGATGTTATATCTTATTCAGGTTCAACTTTTATTTTTGCTTGGGGATTTTTTCCAATGTCTCCCACTTAAATTTTATTAATTTTGATAAAAATTAATTTAAATGATTTTTATATTACATAAATGAACAGTTCAAGAAAACTCAGTAGAGAGTCTATTAAACTATTTAATTTAAAATTAATAAGGACTAACATTTATTTAATCCCAATTAGCTATAACTCAGTCNGCAGACCTGCCTCTGGATGAGAGATGATGGGTGTCGTGTCTGCAGCTGCATCTAGAATCGATGGTCTGGACCACTGGCTTCTGGTTGCAGACACCCTGCACACTGCAGCATCTTTGTCTTACTCCTCCATTTTGGTTGTTACACCTGCCTTTCCCCATCTCCGCATCCCCTCAGCTGAACATCCAGCCTGGCCACGTTCATAGCAGCATCTCTGGGCTACTGCCTGGCTCTCCTGATGCTCTTAGGTTTGCCCACACCTGTCTAGGTTTTTCTACTGTTTCCTTTTTCTGAGGCTCCAGTGTGAGGTGGGGGAAAACATGAGTACACACACCCATCTCCCCTCCCTTTTGTAGATCAAAGATTCCATCCCACTCTCTCATGGTTCTTTTGGATCACGTGACTATTGGGGGCCAATTACACCTTGAGGGTGATAAGGCTGAGTGAGAGCAGGTGAGTTTCCACTGTTTCTTTTCATGCTGTGATAGACCACCAGAAGCCACAGAATTAAGGAGGAGGCAGGATGCTTGCCCCATTTCCAACTTTGAAAGAACAAGAAACAAACCTTTGCTGGGATAAACCCCTGTAATGTTGGAGTTTGCTGCTCTGTACAGAAGTGATCACCCTCCACAGCACACCCTTTCCCAGGTTGCAGGAGCAGGTTGGGGTTGAATACTTTGCCACCTTGAATGTATTTATTTCTTTCTTTATCCTGAGTTGCAACAGCCCTGTGCCATAGCTGGGAATTATTAAAATCCTCACCACTATTTTTGTTACTGGTGTTTGCTAAAGAGAAAACAAAATTCAGAAAGCTTACTGTTTCTTGCTTTTGTTAAGTAAGTCATTTGATCGAGGACTTAGGATCTGCCAACATTCAGAATCGCTGCTTTGAGTTCTTTTTAACTCTGAATAAATCTTAGTGATAAGTCCCACCCCTTCCTCCCAGAATGAGTATGATTCTGGCTTGCCTTCATGAGAGCCCTGAGCTGTCTCTACCACGAGGCCAGCTTTCACAGCTCCCGTGTCCTTCACAAATGTGCAGATGTACAGAGAAAACAAGAAAACCCTGCTTCAACAGGCCTCACTGAAGACTGCATAAATAGTGGCAAATCTGCTAAATCTATTTGCATCTCACACCCAATAATTTCAGACGCCATCTCTAAAAACCTCTGCCTTAAATGAAGTCGTGTGACTGTTCAGCCCAGCATTTGCCTAACTGCCACGGGTGTGAATGCTGGAAAAATGCAAAGAACAGGCCATCCCTGGAAGGAGAGGAACAGCCATTTGTGGGTCTTGATTCTCCTCTTCAGATTAAATAAACACTTAGGGCCTCTTGGCATCGCTCTGTTCTGGGCCCGTGTTCACTGACCTGATGGCGAGGGGTGGGGGACTGAGCTCGCCAATTCTCTGCGTCACATGTCACATTCTCAGAACGTAACTCATAAAGTTTCTCAAAGGAATGAGGTTCAGGGTGCCCTCTGGTTCCAGGCAAGAGCTCGCTGTCTTGCAGGAGCCATAAATTATTTTTGTGCCGCAGAGAAACCGTTTGAGCTTTGAATGGTAGGCTCATAAAGTCATGATTTATAATTAAATTAGACCTCAGAAAAAATGTCCCGAGTTATATCTATCTGGCTTTCTCTGGGTTTTTTGAAGGTCCCACAAACAGACGGAATGGAAATTTCACTTAAGAAATAGTTGTCATAAAATTTTATGGGACCATCTCAGTGGTTAGGGGACTGCTAAACATCCCTGCAGGGGGAAAAACAAACACAATTAGACACAGGCTAGTGGCTCTGTTGGAGGGTGAAAACCAAAGTCACAGTGGAAAGGCCCTGTTTGTANCCCCACCTTGGGTGGTGGGTCATTGGACATCGTCATGAAGGAGGTGAAAGGGTAGGGGGCCGGGGTGGGGTACCCTTGCGTGTGGTACAGATCCTCCAGCGCGTGCAATGAGTAGGACTGAACCCCGGTGAGGGGGCCCCCCCAGCCGGCGCTCCTGTGCTGGGCCACACCTCCCGACTCCAGCTGGGAGAGGGAGCTGGTGCTGGGTGCCAAGCTCTGCAGGGCATCGGCCGGCACGGGGTCTGGCTGGCTGAGGCCTTCGGGCACCGTCTGCTCCCACGAGTCCCTCTGAGGAGGATGGAAAGGTCACTGGGGTTAGTCACTAGGTGATGGTCTGATGGGGACACACTTCCTTCCCGACGCAGGGGCCCGTGTCTTCCGAAGCAGGCTTGGTGTCCTCTCTGTGCTGTCCAGCACCTCCTTACAGGCGGCTGTCTCCTCTGCTGTACACTGAACGTTTTAGTGCCTTTCTCAGTCTAGAATTGGATGTGTGTGTGTGCATGTGTGTGTGCACGCGTGTGTGTGTATAAATAGAGTCCTTTCCCCAGAAAACATTAAATGAGTAAATGTGAAACTGATAAAATGAACATGTAGGCAGCGTTTCATCTACTCCTGGAAGAAGCAGCCTCTAAGTTACAGGGTGGGCTTCTGAGGGGGCTGGGAAGGCTACCCTGCCCCCAGAGATCGAAGACCTGGAGCCTCATAGGTGGGGGGCTGGAAAGGTTTAGGTTTGATTCAATGCTAGGCCACTTACTAGCCTCACTTTGTTCTTCTGTCAAATGGGGCTTTAATAACTATACCCTGAGTTGTTGCCAGTATTAAATGAACATGTGCACGTAATTCCCACTCTCTTGCGGCCTGTTTGGTCTAAAACCCCATGTCCACAGATTCATTCCTTTGTGGTGGTGGGCTTTACAGTTTTGTATAAAAAGGTTATTCGTGCTCTTTCTTATGAACTCATCTCTGGAAGGACTGCGAGAGAAGCAGGTTTCGTCGGGGAAGGAGGAAGGAAGGGGAAGGTCAGAGGCTTCCTGATGCATCTGCCGCGGGGAGGGCCTCGCTGGGTCCGCGAGGTAAGCCCGCGCTCTTTCCTTAAGCGCTGGCGGAATGATGGGGGACATCTGGCAAAATCCTTAGAGTGTTGACACAGTGGCTGTACTTCCCGTCCTATTTAGTCGCCCCGCCTCAACCCCTGGAGAGACAGAGCCTCCTCCCGCGTGGCTGGCCCGAAGCCCCGAGGAAGGCTCCCTGGGCGTGGATTCTGGCCTCTCCCGGGGCGAGTAGACCCCTGGGCGCATGGGCTGTCCAGGGCCGCGGGAACCCCGACCTCGGTGACCCCCCTAAACTAAGCCTGAGTACTCACCAGCACGAAGTGTGCGGGGTCGCTGGGGAAGGGCGGCGGCAGGAGCGGCGGCAGGGGCGAGGCGCTGAACAGGGCGCCGCTGTTGGGCGTCAGGGCCGTGGGCCGGTGGTCCCCGTGGGGCTCCGGGAAGTAGGGGTCCAGCAGGGCCGCGTGGCCCTGCCCCGCTGAGGGCTCGCCGGCAAAGGGCTTGGCCGCGCTTGACGTGCAGGCGTCGCTGGCAAACTGCTTGGTGCTGTGAAAGTCCGGGTCGGAGAGGAAGGCTCTCCTGACGCCATAGTAACCTGACATCACCGGTGAGCCTGTTGCCAAAGGGGAAAGCAGACGGACACATGTCTCCCTGGAGGAAGTCAAGGCATGTCTATGGCAGCCCGGCCTTTCCACGTGTGACGTGGCGTTGCTAACGCAGGCCTGACGCCAAGGCCAACGTTTAGATAGATAGACGGCTTGAAAAGCATTCAATAGGGCGGCATTATCGCTTTTAACTACTCTGGCCACCAAAGCTGATATGTTTGGGGTTCGAGCTGCCTTTGGTAATGAGCTCACTTTACATGGAGTTATTACTGCCCGGTGTCTCTCACATACACATTTTTTTTTTTTTTTTTGGGTACACCTTCTGTATGCGAGGTGTTCTACTAGGAAGGGGCTCTGCTAAAGAGGACAGGATAAGAATCCCCTGGCATTTGCTGTTATCTAATGAAGCATCTTTTTCACAGCTTCTGAGTCTTGTCCCCATAGATTAAGAGGCTGCGTCTGGGGCATGCTGTATGAGATTCAGTTTCTCTAGATAAGGTGAGACACTGACCTCACCCCGAATCAGAGGCAAGTTGTACTCTTCTTTTAATTTTTGTACACTGACGGTGACTTGCACCTAGCAGGCAACCGAAAATGGTTTGCCTTGCTTTGCTTCTGCGAAATCAAGTGAGAGGAACGCGCGATGAAGGGTTTCTGGGTTTGAAGAGTCTGGTGTTATTTGCTGCCCTCTGGTGGCCAATTTGAGTCCCCACTCAGCTCCCCTGGGCCCAGGAAGCTTGAAAAGGGAAAACCTGGCACAGAAAGCCCCCCTTGGTGGAAACCTGGAGAGGCTGAAACTAAGAATCTCATTTAAGGTAAGGCCAGCGAAATAGTCCCAGAGGAGAAGAGATGCGTTTGCTAAACGTTTTCTGAACCAGTAGCTCAGTTGTATCAGGGAACCCTGTATCATTTAGAACGTGTTCAGGAGCATAGACTCAAGGACTATAAAACAGATTTTTTTTTCCTCCCAGCTGGTGTTGGGTGTGATCCAGTTAGCCCAGACCTACTCCCTTAGTCACAAAAGAATTGATCTGGGAGGAAGTTGCAGGTGCTTGTCTTTCTTACTTTCCACAACCGCAGTGGACTGCTTCTGAGCTTTGTCCCTGCCCACCCTGCACACTCTTCTGCAGGGAGAGAAGACAGACTCATCAAGACCCTCCTCCTTGTTACCCTGACTCAGTCGTACAGGACTCTCCAGACATAGCACTTAGACCCTTGTTACCCAAGGCGGTACGTTGTATTGTGCTCAATACTCTCTCATCTGAGCGTAGTCCTCTTTCTAGTTGACCCACCGGCCCTACGCGGGCAGAATTTACATCTTATACATTTTCTGTAAACCCAGTAGTATAATACTGTGTGCAGCAATTCATGTAAATTTATTCATTCATTCAAAAGAAATCAAAATACCTCGCAGAAACTTAACAGTACAATTCCACTCACTCCATTTCCATCTTAAATTCTATAGCCCCTGAATTTTAATCTGCTCATGAATTTGAAAGCTGCAGTTGGAGGTTTCATGATAAGCATACTTCTCTAGAAAAAAATATCTGTGTCCGTGAAAATCAATATCAACAAATAAGGTTTTGTTTCATGCCATGAATCTATATCTATTGTAGTAACCATATGTACTAATCTATTGTAGTAGGCCCTAACTCTAACCCTAACCCCTAACCCTAACCCTAACCCTAAGTAAAAAAGGGTACCAGGACACTAAGTAAAAAAGCCTACCAGGCTCTCCTGTCTGCATTTCCAATTTTCAAATTAAAAAACACAGAAAAAAATCCTTCGCTGTTTAAACATGTATTTTTTCTTCTTAAAAAGAGGAGGAGCCATTCCAGATGATGAGAGAGGCTGCAGAAATTTTGTTCTGTAGAATGGAGCAGATACAGCCAAATTCCAATGACAGTAAATATGATTGGGAAACACGGTATAGAGACATTCAGATGTGCGGGATCTTCTGCTCTAATTTCTTTCCCTTGAAAGAATGACCTAAATTACTAGGAAAACCTATGCCGTATCTGAGCTTGGAAGTGGAATTCTCCAGGCAAGAATACTGGAGTGGGTTGCCATTCCCTTCTCCCGGAGATCGTCCCAACCCAGGGTTTGAACCGGGGCCTCCTGCATTGCAGGCAGATTCTTTACCATCTGAGTCACCAGGGAAGCTGTAAAAACTGTATGAAGGGCTTAATTGCTATTGCTTTTGCCCAATAAGCTTATACTGGACATTATGCATTCCAAATTCAGGAACAGCCGCATGAAGTCTGCCTTTCCTGATTTTACATTTTTAAAACAAGTATTTTAAAGCAGCAAAATGTTCAAAGTCTTGTAAGGCATCTTTGAAAGAATGGAAGCTAAAAAAAAAAAAAAAAAAAACAAAAAGAAAGAAAAGAAAGGAAAGAATGGAAGCCTAAATGCCCAATTTACTTCAAAAGGGAAGAAATTGACCCCTGTGAACTGCTTACCTGGCACCGGGCCAAATGGAGACTGAGCGGAACCGACACTGCCCTGGAAGACAGAGGGGCATGCATGTTTTATTCTTTTAAAAACTTTTTAATTGGCAGATAATTGCTTCACAATATTGTGATGGTTTTTGCCATACGTGAGAATGAATTGGCCATAGGCATACACGTGTCCCCTCCCTCTGAACCGTCCTCTCTCCTCCCTCCCCACTTTTTTTTCCCTCTACTGTTTGTGTTAATGAAAGTGAAAGCTGCTTAGTCATGTCCAACTCTTTGCAACCCCATGGACTATACAGTTCATGGAATTCTCCAGGCCAGGATACTGGAGTGGGTAGCCTTTCCCTCTCCAGGGGATCTTCCCAACACAGGGTTTGAACCCAGGTCTCCCACATTGCAGGTGGATTCTTTACCAGCTGAGCCACAATATCCTTTTTCAAATATGTATCAGTGATTTATATAAATGGGCTATGGGCTTCTCAGGTGGTGCTAGTGGTAAAGAACCCACCTGCCAATGTGAAAGACATGGGAGATGCAGGTTTGATCCCTGAATTGGGAAGATCCCCTGGAGGAGGGCATAGCAACCCACTCACTCCAGTATTCTTGCCTGGAGAATCCCATAGACAGAAGATTGGCGGGCTACAGTCCATAGGGTTGCAAAGACGACTGAAACAACTTAGCATGCATATCACACACACATTTATATAGGTATATACATACACACACAAATAAGTTTGTATTTGTTTTTATCATTGAATGGCCCCCTTTTAAGCTGTCTTCCTCCCTGTAGAATGGAAGCTTCACTAAGGGTAGAAACTTTGTGAGTTGTTCTCTGCGTCTGAAACAGGGGGTGATTCATAGTAGACACAACAAAAATATGTGGAATAAAAACAGCAGTTTAAGGAGCATAGGAGGTTGAGGTTGTTGTCAGTTGAATTATGTCCCCTGAAAAGATATATTGAGGTCATAATTACCAGTACCTGTGAATGTGAACTTATTTGGAAACAGGATCTTTGAAGCAGTAACTAGTTAATTTAAAATAAATTTACTCTGAAGGATTGTGGGACCTAAATCTAATATGACCGGTGTCCTTATAAGAAGAGGAGGGACAAACACAGACACAGAGGGGAGAAGGCAGTCTGAAGAAAGAGGCAGAAATTTGAGAGATAACAGCTTCAAGCTAAGGACTACTAAGGTTTGCCAACAACCTTCATAAGCTTGTGGGGGTGGGGGTGTAGGCTTCCTCAGTGGCTCAGCAGTAAAAAATCTGCCTGCAGTGCAGGAGATGCAGGAGACGAGGGTTTGATCCTTGGGTTGGGAAGATCTCCTGGAGGAGGGCATGAAATCCCACTCCAGTAATCTTGCCTGAGAATTCCATGGTCAGAGGAGCCTGGCGGGCTACAGACCATGGGGTCTCAAAGAGTTGGACACGACTGAAGTAACTAGGCATGCCTGCGCCCATGCCAGAAGCTAGGAAGGGGCAAAGAAGGGTGTACTCCTAAAACCTTCAGAGGAACCTGGCCCTCCTGACAACTTGATTTTGGACTTCCAGCTTCCAGATCTGTAAGAAAATAAATTATTTTTTCAGCTGCTTCGTTTGTGGTAATTTGTTACTGCAGCCTTAGGACATGTCCTAGTGAGGGTGTGATAAATGATGAAACAGAATTTACTGCAGTGTGAGAAGTGGCACTGTAGTAGTAAGATGGGGTGAGGGGAACACTTAAGCTGGTATTGGGGATGGGGTGGGGAACACATCCTGGAGGAGGAGATGCTCAAGCTGACTACTGAAGAAAGGGTATCCAGGTGTGTCGAGTCTTAAAATGCAAATTCTGACTCCAAGATGCCCAGGAACAAAGTAAGTGGAAAGTGCAGCTGTTGTAAAAGTGAAGAGGTATCAACATCCACTTTTTTGGATTTGAGTTCTTAGTTTTGTCCTGACCCTGATAATCCTACAGACTCTCAAGAGTTGGAGGGATATAGAAAGTCTTATTCAACCAGCACTCAATGCTGAAATCCTCTCCAATGTTATTAACCCTGGCTGCATTCAGCCTCTAGTGATGGAGAACTCAGCACCCTCTGAGAAGGCCAATTTCTTCTTTGGCAACCTCTGTTACAAATGTACTTATTTCTAATCTCCTTGGTCCATACCGAATAAGTTAAACCCTTCTTCCATAAATAGCTCTTCAAATATCTGAGAGTAACCCATCATTTCCCAACTGCCTTAATCAGACTGGGCTGATATAACAAATACCATAGACTTGGTGGCTTAAACAAAAATCATTTCTCCCAGTTATGGAGGCTGGAAGTTTGAGATCAGGGTGCCAGCATGGTTGGGTCCTTTGGGGGACCTTCATCTTGGCTTGCAGATGGCTGTTTCCTTGCAGTGTCTTCACGTAGCACAAAGAGAGATCATCTTTTCCATGTGTCTCATAGGAGCACCAGTCACATTCATGTGACTTAACCCTCATGACTTCATTACCACCCCAAAGGTCCCAACTTAAAATACCATCATACTGGGGACTAAGGCTTTAACAGATGCATTACAGAAGAAGGGTGAAGTATACAAACTTTCCATCCATAGGACTAAATTGGAATTCTATCTTCTCTAGGGAAATATCCACCAATTGGCAGACTTTTTTTTTGGGGGGGTGGTGCTCCAAAATCCCTGAGAATAGTGATTGCAGCCATGAAATTAAGAAACGCTTCCTCCTTGGAAGGAAAGCTATGAAAAACCTAGACAACATATTAAAAAGCAGAGACACCACTTTGCCAACAAAGGTCCGGATAGCCAAAACTATGGTTTTTCCAGTAGTCATGTATGGATGTGAGAGCTGGACTATAAAGAAAGCTGAGCACTGAAGAATTTTGAACTCTGATGCTGGAGAAGAATCTTGAGAGTCCCTTGGACTGCAAGGAGATCCAACCAACCAATACTAAAAAAATAAATTGCCCCTGAATTTTTGTTGAAAGGACTGAAGCTGAAGCTCCAATACTTTGGCCACCTGATGTGAAGAACTGACTCATTGGAAAAGACCCTGATGCTGGGAAAGATGGAAGGCAGGAGGAGAAGGGGATGACAGAGGATGAGATGGTTGGATGGCATCACTGACTCAATGGATATGAGTTTGAGCAAACTCTGGGAGATAGTGGAGGACAGGGAAGCCTGGCGTGCTGCAGTCCATGGGATCTCAAACAGTGGGACGTGACTGAGCATCATACATGGTTTAGCGACTCAACAACAGCCACTCAGAGGTAGCACGGTATTTGAAAGAGAAGACTCTGGAATGAGTGTCTGTATTTGAATCCCAATCCCAGCTCTGCCTCTTGTTTGCTGTGGGATCTTAGGCACATGAAGATTAAATATGATCTTATACGTCATGCACTGAGAATAGTTCCTGGTTTTGAGTAAGGAGGGCATAAGTATTAGCTATTATCACTCAGATGCATTTTTAAGTTTCTTCAAGTCTATGGTTTAATCCTATAGACATGTCACCGTGTTTCATATTAAAATTTTTTTAAAAATTATTTTACTGGTGTATAGTTGATTTACAACATTTTGTTAGTTTTTGCTGTAGAGNTACTGGCTGGATCTGTCTCTCTCCTTTTCATTTCCCTCTTTTATTCTCTTGGCCACCTCTGTCTACTTCTTCCTTCTCCTCTTCCCTGTATAACTCCGTGAACACCTCTGAGTGGTCCAGCCTGTGGAGTGCACATAAGGAAGTGATTAATGGCTAGCTTGCTCTCTCCTCTTTTGATACCACCTCATCTCATTGCAGTCACCTCTAACTACCTCCTCCCTCTTCTCTTCTCCATGTAACTCAGTGAACCTCTATGGGTGTCCCTCAAGTGGAGAAACTTTTCATCTTTCACCTAAATGTTTTACAATTGGTGCTGTATAGATGGAGAAGTCTTGAGGTGACTGTAAAAATAAAACTGAAAACCAGAAGCAGGAGGCTTAANCTAAAACCTTCAGAGGAACCTGGCCCTCCTGACAACTTGATTTTGGACTTCCAGCTTCCAGATCTGTAAGAAAATAAATTATTTTTTCAGCTGCTTCGTTTGTGGTAATTTGTTACTGCAGCCTTAGGACATGCCCTAGTGAGGGTGTGATAAATGATGAAACAGAATTTACTGCAGTGTGAGAAGTGGCACTGTAGTAGTAAGATGGGGTGAGGGGAACACTTAAGCTGGTATTGGGGATGGGGTGGGGAACATATCCTGGAGGAGGAGATGCTCAAGCTGACTACTGAAGAAAGGGTATCCAGGTGTGTCGAGTCTTAAAATGCAAATTCTGACTCCAAGATGCCCAGGAACAAAGTAAGTGGAAAGTGCAGCTGTTGTAAAAGTGAAGAGGTATCAACATCCACTTTTTTGGATTTGAGTTCTTAGTTTTGTCCTGACCCTGATAATCCTACAGACTCTCAAGAGTTGGAGGGATATAGAAAGTCTTATTCAACCAGCACTCAATGCTGAAATCCTCTCCAATGTTATTAACCCTGGCTGCATTCAGCCTCTAGTGATGGAGAACTCAGCACCCTCTGAGAAGGCCAATTTCTTCTTTGGCAACCTCTGTTACAAATGTACTTATTTCTAATCTCCTTGGTCCATACCGAATAAGTTAAACCCTTCTTCCATAAATAGCTCTTCAAATATCTGAGAGTAACCCATCATTTCCCAACTGCCTTAATCAGACTGGGCTGATATAACAAATACCATAGACTTGGTGGCTTAAACAAAAATCATTTCTCCCAGTTATGGAGGCTGGAAGTTTGAGATCAGGGTGCCAGCATGGTTGGGTCCTTTGGGGGACCTTCATCTTGGCTTGCAGATGGCTGTTTCCTTGCAGTGTCTTCACGTAGCACAAAGAGAGATCATCTTTTCCATGTGTCTCATAGGAGCACCAGTCCCATTCATGTGACTTAACCCTCATGACTTCATTACCACCCCAAAGGTCCCAACTTAAAATACCATCATACTGGGGACTAAGGCTTTAACAGATGCATTACAGAAGAAGGGTGAAGTATACAAACTTTCCATCCATAGGACTAAATTGGAATTCTATCTTCTCTAGGGAAATATCCACCAATTGGCAGACTTTTTTTTTGGGGGGGTGGTGCTCCAAAATCCCTGAGAATAGTGATTGCAGCCATGAAATTAAGAAACGCTTCCTCCTTGGAAGGAAAGCTATGAAAAACCTAGACAACATATTAAAAAGCAGAGACACCACTTTGCCAACAAAGGTCCGGATAGCCAAAACTATGGTTTTTCCAGTAGTCATGTATGGATGTGAGAGCTGGACTATAAAGAAAGCTGAGCACTGAAGAATTTTGAACTCTGATGCTGGAGAAGAATCTTGAGAGTCCCTTGGACTGCAAGGAGATCCAACCAACCAATACTAAAAAAATAAATTGCCCCTGAATTTTTGTTGAAAGGACTGAAGCTGAAGCTCCAATACTTTGGCCACCTGATGTGAAGAACTGACTCATTGGAAAAGACCCTGATGCTGGGAAAGATGGAAGGCAGGAGGAGAAGGGGATGACAGAGGATGAGATGGTTGGATGGCATCACTGACTCAATGGATATGAGTTTGAGCAAACTCTGGGAGATAGTGGAGGACAGGGAAGCCTGGCGTGCTGCAGTCCATGGGATCTCAAACAGTGGGACGTGACTGAGCATCATACATGGTTTAGCGACTCAACAACAGCCACTCAGAGGTAGCACGGTATTTGAAAGAGAAGACTCTGGAATGAGTGTCTGTATTTGAATCCCAATCCCAGCTCTGCCTCTTGTTTGCTGTGGGATCTTAGGCACATGAAGATTAAATATGATCTTATACGTCATGCACTGAGAATAGTTCCTGGTTTTGAGTAAGGAGGGCATAAGTATTAGCTATTATCACTCAGATGCATTTTTAAGTTTCTTCAAGTCTATGGTTTAATCCTATAGACATGTCACCGTGTTTCATATTAAAATTTTTTTAAAAATTATTTTACTGGTGTATAGTTGATTTACAACATTTTGTTAGTTTTTGCTGTAGAGCAAGATGATTCAGTTACATACATTCTTTTTCATATTCTTTTCTGTTATGGTTTATTACAGAATACTGAATATAGTTCCCTGTGCTATACAGTAGGATTTTTAAAATTTTTACAAAACATCCATTCTACTTATAGTGGTTTGCCTCTGTTAATCCCAAACTTCTTAGTAGGTGAACAATGTGTGTGGGGTCCAAGGTCGGGATGCTGTGATGTCTTGTACCGGAAGGAAAGGAGGTAATGATTAATTAGAGAAGAGCTTGTGTTCAGGCACATTTTCCCATGTTGCCAGGGCCCATGGTATCTAGTGTTTCCCTCTGCTTTCCATCTCTTTCTGGCTGGGTGTTTCCTCAAAGGCCCATGTAAAGGCCCATTCCCCCTGCTTCTTGCCTCAGCCTCTTCCCTGGGGAAGCAGAGTGTGGCAGGGTGGTGGCCGTCCCGGGCGCTGCCTCGGGGGGAGTCCTGTTGCCCTCTTGCCTCCTTTTCTCTCTGCTTGCCCCCCTTAAACTACTTTGGCCAAGGCTGGGGACAGGAGGGAGGCTTCCTGTGAAAGGCAGGGTGCACGTCCAACTGGACAGACAGAAGTATGAATGCCTCTCCATAACGCACTGGATCATCAGCTGACCCGGCCTGCCCTGGCCTCTGCCTGAAGCCTGAGCAAAGGTTACTCTGGGCTCACACAGTCGCTGCAGCGTCTGCCACCACCAGGGCCACCAACATTCTTCTTCCAGCCCTTTCCCTTCTGCCCGCTTTTAGTTATTACTGTGGAATTGCCAGCCCTGTACCCCCAATCCAGTTTTAATACCTGAAGAACTTTCATAATGACTACTAGTTGATTTTATTTGTTATTTGATGAAAAGAAGCCTCTTGTGTTCATTTCCCCTACATACTTTTGCCCTTTACCTGCTGTGGAAATTAAACACTCTATTTCCATGCTTTATGGTTAGTCATAAAATTTTACCTTGCGTATTTAACAAAGCCTGCAAAGAGTATCTTAAGCCTCCCACTGACAGACAAGACCCTTAGGAGGTTAACTCTTTTTGCTCCTCTCCTAATTTACATCAGGGCTTCCCTGATGGCTCAGGTGGTAAAGCGTCTGCTGCAATGCGGGAGACCTGGGTTCGATCCCTGGGTTGGGAAGATCCCCTGGAGAAGGAAATAGCAACACACTCCAGTACTCTTGCCTGGAAAATCCCATGGACAGAGGAGCCAGGTAGGCTACAGAACATGGGGTCACAAAGAGTCGGACACAACTGAGGGACTTTGCTAATTTACATGAGTATGTATTTTCTTGAATTTTCGCTTAAACCTCCACAAGTTAAACATCATGATTATTTTCATCATCATTTTGCCAAGCATTAGACTTACTACATGTTTATCATTTCCTTTGCTTATCTGTCCTCCAAACTTTTTTCTAGATTCATTTTTCCTTCTTCTGAAAGAACCCTTTAGAAAATTCCTTTCCTGTAGGTGGTGGTGGTGGTGGTGATGTTGGTGGTGGTTTAGCCACTAAGTCGTGTCTGACTCTTTGTGACCCTATGGACTGTAGCCCACCAGGCTCCTCTATCCATGAGATTTCCCAGGCAAGAATACTGGAGTGGGTTGCCATTTCCTTCCCCAGGGGATCTTCCCAACCCAAGGATCAAACCCATGCCTCTTGCGTTGCAGGTGAGTTCTTTACTGACTGAGTCACCTGGGAAAAACTTCCAGCTTTTATGTAACTGGAAATATAATTCCTTTTGCCTCTGTACTTAAAAGATACTATTTCTGGATTCACAATTGTAACTTTATAAGTATTCTTCTCTCAGTACTTAAAAGATTTCACTTCATTGTCTTGTGGCTTCCATGATTGCTGTTGAGAAGTTTGCTATTAACCTTACAGATATTCTGTATGACAATCTTTCTTTCTTTTCTGACTACCCTTTAAAGTATACTCCTTTTGGCTTTAAGATTTTTCAACTTCACCTCCTTTTATCTTGAGATAGATTTTTAAAATGTATTCTGCTTGTATATGATGTACTTCATGTGACTGGGGATGCATGTCTTTTGGAAAAGTTTCAGCCATCTTTTTCTTAAATATTATCTGTATTCTCTCCTTCTGAATTTTTGATGTTTATTAAATCTTTTACTTTTATCCCCAATAAATTCTGAACTTCTTGTTACTTTCCCTCTATCCATGGTTCTATGTTCTATATTTTGGAACATATTGATATAGATTTCTTCAGCTCTACATTCATTTTACTAATTCCTTCTTCAACTGTAGCTTATTTGCTGTTTAACTCATGCACTGATTTTTTTTTTTTTAGTATCAATGATTAGATATTTCATCAGTCCTATAAATTCTATTTGATCTATTAAAAATATTGGTTGGTCTTTGGTTGAGTGTTCACTATTTATTTTTATTATTTGTTATTTAAAAACATTTTGTATTTGGTTATGCTAATACCAAAATTCCCGAAAGTCCTGGGAATTTAACTTTATTGTTCATGCTGACTCTCTTTCCTAATGATTTGTTTCCTTATGGATTTGGTGATCTTTGATTGAAACATGTATCTGGGTTGACCTTAATCTGTGAAAATCTAAGTTCCTAATGTTGTGTTTCTCCTGAAGATCTATGCTTATATTTCTTGGGAAGCACCTCCCTTCTCGGTTCCCCAGTCCCAGGTTCAGCTACCTCAAACTTAGCAAAAATAACTCAGGAAACAGTCAGTCTTCCCACAGAAAGCTAGTTTGGACTCCTGTCCTTAGGGCAATCTGTCTTTCTGGTGTGACCATCTTCTCATCATTCAGTGTCTTTATTTCTGCTCAAATATTTCCCCTCCCTTCCATGTCAACTCTCAAATCACCCCACCAAACTCTCTAGTCTTATTGATTTCCCTTACATCCTATCAGCTCAACGAATCAGCAAAAAAATTTTTATGCAGAATTTAGTTTTGTTGTGGGTATAATCTCCCCACCTCCAGACCATTGACTCTGCCTGAAACAAAATCACATCCCTAAGGATTAAAAATAGAAGTAGATGCTGTCCTGTCTTTCACACACCAGATTTAAAAAATTCTTTTCTATGACTTCCAACATTTTCCAGCAGAGTTATGAATTATAATAAAATTCATAGGCACATACTTGTAGAAATTTTATAAGCACACTATTAGGCATATGACCAAATGTGTAATATTATTATCTCATTTAATTATCAAACCACCTCAGAAGGTAAGTAACATTATTTTCATCTTAATGGTGAGGAAATTGAAATAGAGAATAACTCCGGTTTCTCTGCAGGTAGGGTTGTTGCTGGTGGTAGTGGTGTGATTTCAGGGTCTGTTTCTTTTATTTTTTAAAAAACTTTTTATTGGAGTGTAGTTGATTTATAACATTAAGTTACCTTCAGGTGTACAGCAAAGTGAATCAGTTATAGATATATCCACTCTTTTTACGATTCTTTTCTCATATAGGCCATTATGGAGTATTGAGTAGAATTGCTTGTGCTATACAGTATGTTCTTATTAGTTATCTGTTTTATATATAGTAGTATGTATATGTCAATCCCAATCTCCCAATTTATCCCTTCCCCATCCCCTGTGAACCATAAGCTTGTTTTCTACATCTGTGACTCTACTTCTGTTCAAAACTTATCTCATAACTACCACCTTATATCGCCTTCCAAGAGTTTTAATAACTTGAAATAAAAGTGGGAAAACTAAATAGTTTAAAAACTTAGTAAAAAGGAGACTTATGATATTCAGCATTACTGACTCAATGGACCTGAGTTTGCGCAAGCTCTGGGAGCTAGTGATGGACACGGAGGCTTGGTGTGCTGCAGTCTATGGGATCACAAAGAGTCGGAAACAACCGAGTGACTGAACTGTACTGAGGACATTCAGAGAAACCATATAATTAAATAAATGCTCACAAAGAAGATTCAGTGGGATTTATATTTCCCTGTGTTTGTTTCCACTTCCATATCTATATCTATCTATCTATACATTTTAGCCTTTAGTGAGTATTCCATTTTGAGGGGAGGAGGTTCAAATTCATTAAGGCATAATTTATGTACAATACAATTTCCAACTTGTAAGCATATAATTTGATCAATTTCGACCATTTCAAAAAACTATATGATTTTCCCCATTGTGATATAAAACATTTGCACATAATTAATTATTTATAGCTATAGTCCAGAGAAGGCAATGGCACCCCACTCCAGTACTCTTGCCTGGAAAATCCCATACATGGAGGAGCCTAGTAGGCTGCAGTCCATGGGGTGGCTAAGAGTCGGACAGGACTGAGCGACTTCACTTTCACTTTTCACTTTCATGCATTGCAAAAGGAAAGGGCAACCCACTCCAGTGTTCTTGCCTGGAGAATCCCAGGGACGGGAGAGCCTGGTGGGCTGCCATCTATGGGGTCGCACAGAGTCGGATATGACTGGAGTGACAGCAGCAGCAGCAGCAACAGCATAGCTATAATCAGTGCTTATGGTGACCTGAGAAATATTTAGATTGGGCAAGTCATACAAAAGGCAATGATAGCACACAACTTCTGTTGATCTCACAGAACATAGAAGAGTTCTAAAAGGCCAATGTTGGGACCAGGAGGGGTTTCACTGGACTGATTTCAGAGCTGGTATACCAGCTTCATATGTCGAGAAAGAACAACCTAAGACATGAGCCTTCAACATGCGCACTAAGTATCTTTACTCATGTGAAGGGAAAACCCATTTCTTTTTACCTTGTTCAAGACATTATATTCATTCAGTTGCATCTCACTATATGAATTCTTTAGAAATAATATTGAAATTAATATTGAAAGGCCCATAACTTTTGACCAAACGAGATGGTATATAATTTTTATTTTGCATACAGCAAACAACAGGATCTTGCAATGCCAGGTAGCCAAATTTAGAGGTTTACATTTGAATGAAATTTGCCAGTGTGCAACTTCCTGTAGCTAACACAGCAGCCTCACAGCTGCCCCGAAAGCCCCTCCATGAAAATGAGTTAATTTGAACTAATGGTCACCATGATAATAAAGTGATAAGATCAGGAGTTTCCCTTCACTACATTTATTGTCATTTTTATGACCCTATAATATTTTTAGGTGCCAGCCTGAAAATTGAAAGACCATGTGAAATGTACTAAAGAAGAGGGCTGCAAGGAGTGTAAGATTTTTCATGATATACTAAAAAAATTCCGACTATATAGTCTGAAAGTGTCTCTCTAAACTTGAAGATATTGCTATGCTATGCTAAGTCACTTCAGTTGTGTCTGATTCTGTGCGATCCCATAGACGGCAGCCCACCAGGCTCCCCTGTCCCTGGGATTCTCCAGGCAAGAACTCTGGAGTGAGTTGCCATTTCCTTTTCCAATGCATGAAAGTGAAATGTGAAAGTGAAGTCACTCAGTCATATCCAACTCTTAGTGACCCCATGGACTGCAGCCCACCAGGCTCCTCTGTCCATAGGATTTTCCAGGCAAGAGTACTGGAGTGGGGTGTCATTGCTTACTCTGGAAAATATTGCTACTAATGCTTAAACAAAAATCATAGTCCCTTCTGAATGGCTGGGATTCCTTTTCAAGGAATTCACTGCATATTTAATTTCTCACTGTCATATCTATGACTGGGAGAGAGGTGGAGATGACGATATACTGAACATTTTAAAATCATGTTTTAATATCTGAATTGAGGAGAACCATTAGTCAAACAATTTTCCTCTGACTTTGAAATGAATGTAAAGTCAATGCTAGGGATAATGTTGTTATCCTTTAAATAGGTACCCATGTTAGGATGGAATACCTTCTTCCTCCACAAGAAAATAGGCATAGAGAATTAGATGCCTTAGCTAATGTGACAAGTATATAGTAGCGCCAGGGCATTCTGACTGGTGTGAACTCTTATACAGTGACTCAACTATAACAAACCTGTTCTAATAAGTCTTATTAATTTTGCAAAGTTTGAAAAAAGTTTTGATTTATGGACCAGTTATCTGAGTTACCTAATAATTTAGTCATAAATATTGATAAAAGAAATGCTCCATAATGAATAGGAACTAGAGTTCTAAGCATCTACCATGTGCCAGATGCTTTATGTAATGTTATCTTATTATAAAGTAGATATTATCACCTCAAGTTTACAAAAGAGGAAACCAAGCATCAGAGAAGTTAAGTAATGTGTCCCAAATTATCTATCTTATAGATTGCAGGACTAGGATTTAAACCCAAACTCTCTGACTCTAAGATTTGTTCCCCCTCAAGCTCTCAGTGATGTAAACAGTAGGTTCTGTGCACTAGCCCTTCCATCAAACCAAAGATATCTACTGGCACCTCTGATATGCTAGGCACAGTGTTGAATGTCTCAGGTGCTAGGAAAAATGCAGCCAAAGGGGTTAGATTAGGATCTACTTAGGGACATATGCCATTTGCTATAGATTAAATATGGCCACAATTACTTTGCAGCTCTTCCCATCGATAAGTGACATCTATACCTCTACTGTCTTGAATCTGGGATGGTTTTATGACTTGTTTTGGCTAGTAGAATGTGACTAGCATTTTATGAATACCTACTTCATGCCAGACTCTGTGCCATGCACTTTATATATCTTAGTATGCGTTTCATCACTTTTAGTAATTAACATTTGTGTACTTCATATATTCTGCATAATGCTAAGTGATTCACATTGTTCCATTAAAGCCTTGCCATCAACCAATGAAACAGACTGCTATAAGTAATTATCTCTAGATTACAGATCAGAAAACTTATAGGCAGTGTAAAGACTGTCAAGGTCACAGAACTAGTGAGTGATGCAGGCCGGATTCTACTAGACCTGCTTGAGCTATGCACATAGAGAGGGGAGGTTGGGGTAAGGATGAGGTAGCGGTGGCGGTGAGCTGCTGTCCTTAGGGAGGTGACAGAACACATCACGCTGGAGGTGATATAGGAGTCCTGTTTTGAAGGATAACAGGAAATCAGTAAGCAGATAGGATAAGGGGTCTCGTCGTTGAGAGGCAAAGCAAAGGCTCAAATGTGTGGACAGCAAGTCACAGATGTGGAAATATGCAGACAGGAAAGCTGGAGGAAGGAGCAAGTGCCAGGTTATAAAGAGCATTTTTTGAGCCAGGCTGAAGGAACTTGAACTTTGTCCACTAACAGGAAGTGGTTCTTTAGATGGCTATTAGCAGTGTAGATGTATTGAAAGTGGCATTTTAGGAAATTTAATCTGGGGCTGAAAATGATGGTCAGAAATGGTTGGTGTGGTGAGTGTATGGGCTGCTGGAGCTTCCCAGATCCGTGATACAGGTCTGACAGGCTCTCGGTGGGGCGGGGTTGGGGAAGCCAGCAGGTGACATTTATATCTACCTCTATTTGGCTTTGTGTTGGAGCCTGGTGAAGGCTGATATTCACCCCGTGGATGCTAAGGGCTGCTGGCCACCTGCCCCAGTTGTACCAATTCCCAGGGCTCTTTCTCTCTTTTTTTCTTTATCGCCAGCTTCCTCATTGATACTCATGTGTAAAGAGGGGCCTAGCATGTTTCCCTCATAAGGCCCTATTTACAAAGGAAAAAAACCCTATGTCCTTAAATGATTTAAGAGGTCATTGTATAGGTTCAATCCTAAAGCCTGTAAGAATTTGTGAGGAAGCAATATTGAAACATATATCTTTAAAAACATTTGCCTTGCTTCTATAAAGCCTAGATTATATTTATCTCACAAAGAAAGAGTTGATTTTGGGCACCTTATCTCCAATAACACCATCTCAGGTGACAGTAGGGACTATGTAATTGATATAAGATGGAGACATGATAGTATGAAGTGCTTTGCCTGATGCCTTCAAACATAGAGAGGTAAAATGAAGACTAAAAGAGACCTGTTTAAATTTTCTCTTGGGAGAAGGGAATTCACCACGAGAACACTATGCATTTTTGTAATAGTGCATGTAAATAACATAGATTTTGATATTGATTACCTTGGTGCAATGACTTAATTTCTTTATAATAAAATGTCATAGAAAAATTCTGGAAGATTGCACATGACCCTGGGAAGTAGAACAAGTAGGCAGGGAAGGTCAGTAGATTGAAAAAAAAAATTATGCTGTTTTATTAAGTTTGAAATTTTATCATGTGCTATTTTTGTAATTGAAACTAGTTAATAAAAATTAAAAACCAGAATTTAGGTCCTGGGAGGAATTAGGGGCAGGAGGAGAAGGGGACGACAGAGGATGAGATGGCTGGATGGCATCACGGATTCGATGGACATGAGTCTGAGTGAATTCCAGGATTTGGTGATGGACAGGGAAGCCTGGCGTGCTGCGATTCATGGGGTCTCAAAGAGTCGGACACGATTGAGTGACTGAACTGAACTGAACTGATCTTTATTGTGGATTTCAAAATTAAAAAAATATCTGTGGCTCCAACTGTCTTACATTTCTGGTCTAGGAACTATTTTATGCCCTTTGGAAAGTAACACTGTTATAGAATTCCAAACTTCTGATAGTTTCTTAAAATTTTACTGTTAAAACTTTCCTGCTTGGCACAAAATTATGTCCAGGCTGCCTCTGTGAGAAAGTTATTTCTGTTGCCTGAGTTACAAAATGAAACACATTTTTTTTCACCCTTGGGTCTTGGCGTGCCTTTGGAATGCTATTTGTATTTATGTAGATGGATAGCTAAGTTAGAATGACAGGAGCTACTGGGATGCACATTAATAAATGGTATAGTACGTTTTGGCCAGAACGAAATGTACAGAACTTCAGCTCTGCCAGTGGACTTGCCATGACTGTTTCACTGAAAAACTTGATTACTTTTGCAAGCTGAGTAAAAGAATTCACCACCCGGAAATATTTTAAATTTCATGACATTAAAAACAACCACTACAGAACCAATAAGACAGCCAAAAAAAAAAAAAAAAGGTGCTTGCAAAAAGTTTGTCTTTATTAATATTATTAAAAATTTTTTTTCTGCAATTGTGAAGGAGCAGGTGGTTGGGTGGGGAACATGGACAGCCCTGGAAATCTGGTTCAGTTCTTCGAATAGGCAGGATTGTGGGCTAGTTAAAGTCAGACAATGGGCCATTTTGTAATCTTTAGATAAAACATTCATTCAAATGAATGTCAGGGATATAATACATACTTCTATATTCAAACATTGGCGTTTTGAGTTTACAGAGCATTGCCTGCTCCAAAAATGTTTCTTTCTTTCTTTTTAAATTCTTTCTGGGCTCAGAAGGGGGTTAGTTGGCAATATTAACAAGCAATATGTAACGCACTGTGCTAGGAGAGTGAGTGAAAGGTGTGGGGAGCATGCCCAAGGTAGACACTGATTCCCTTTATCGATAACCATATAAACATTACGAATGAATGGATCCTTCTGCTGGCAATTCAGAAAAAAGTAACAAGGGCAAGTGAGATGTACTCCTTAAGGAAAAATCATATTTTCCCCTAAGAATTTAATATTGAAACATGAAAAGAACAGGTACTTCTAAAATATATATTTTTTAAAGTAAGAAAAACAAAACATTAGCAAAGCAGGAAGATACACATTGGGCCATCTGATGACCATTTGCTGTGCCCAAGGGAGCAGGAAATTTTTACTAAAGCCAGACTACATTATGAGTGAGTGAGTGAGTGAAGTCGCTCAGTCGTGTCTGACTCTTTGCGACCCATGGACTGTAGCCCACCAAGCTCCTCCATCCACGGGATTCTCCAGGCAAGAATACTGGAGTGGGTTGCCATTTCCTTCTCCAAGACTACATTATAGGATGGGTTTATAAGAGTTGAAAACTAATTTTTATGGTAAATTTTTAGAAATCATAGAAGAGCATGAAGATTTCTTGTAATAGTAGTGGTCCAGATAATTTGCACTTGTACTTAGTCATTCAGTCATGTCTGACTCTTTGCAACCTCATGGACTGTAGCCCACCAGTCACCTCTGACTGTGGGGATTCTGCAGGCAAGAATACTGGACTGGGTTACCATGCCCTCCAGGGGATCTATCCAATCCAGGGCTTGAACCCAGGTATCCTGCATTGCAGGTAGATTCTTTACTGTCTGAGCCACCAGGGAAGCCCAATTTGCACTTACATGTCTTCAAAGCTTGAGATGCCTTTGACCAGAACATGGAATCAACAGAATATGCCTGTTCTCTGTTCCTGACTTGACAAGTCCAGAGAGGGCTGCAATGGCTGTGATGTCTTCCTTGAATTTATGTGTGGCTTCCTTGAATTTATAAATTTAAATTTATATTTAAAGCATGGAGGGGGATAGGCAGGCATGGCAACCCAATATTCCTGTCTGAAGAACCCTATAGTTAGAGGAGCCTTAAGGGCTGCAGTCCATAGGGTCATGCAGACTCAAACAGGACTGAAGTGACTTAGCATACCCGCACAAATCAGTTTGTGGCCTTATTTACACTCTGCCTCTTCCCTTCACTTAGAATTTTCGTTGTTATTTAATACCACCATTAGAATATCAAAGAGAAATAGCACAATATATATAAATTGCCCAAGTTTTAGAAAAGTTTGGAAATTATATCTTGATTATATCCATCTGTCTTTAGCATGGAATTCTAAGACCCACCCAGGAAATCAGATTCTTGGTAGTCTGTCTCTTTCCTTATTTTACCATTATTCATAAGAAGATGAGCAGAAGGAAATTACCTCCCTTTTCATTACTAGCTATTTTATTTATTCACCATGTAGGTTGGGAGAGCATCTAAGAGGTGGATGCCCAGAGTGAACTGGTAAGCTCGACATTTCCCTGAGCCTGAGGTCTCTTCCAGCCTTCAGAAAGGAGCTGAGACGGGTCTCCTCCTCCTTGGGAGTGGTATATTACATCTTGTCCCAGGAGCGAGTAACGTGCTACCAGCTTCTCAGGTCAGGTCAGCAACTTTCAGAAAAAAATCAGACCAGCTGAAGGCAGAGCAGAGCAGCAAGGTTCAGGCAAGAAGAGGAGGTCAGAGTGAAATGGGTTGGCTGAGGCAGACCTAGAGAGCTAAAGAAGAGCTGCAGAGAGGCTTCTGTGAGGTCTGTGTGTTGTGCTTGGACTCTGGCTCCGGAAATGCTTTCCTCTTTTGCAGGGAGGGCCAGGTGCCATGCAGAGCCTATGAGGAATGCCACTCTGGAAGCAGGTTCTGGGAGGGAGCTAGAGATAGGGTCTGGAAGGAAATTAAGTCCAGTTTCTTCCGAGATGTCTGGGTGTCAAAGGAGAGGAAGGTCCTGGCTCTGGTTTGGACTGGGTGTGGCATCATCTGCACGGTATACAGAATCACTGCAGTGACAGGCAGGGAGACAGACTTGTGGCTGAAAAGGAGTGAAGGACATGATGGGCCAACGGCCTGTGTGGAGTGTGGAGAGTGAGCTCAGGACTGAGTGAGGACCCGAAGCAAAATGGTTACTTATTCCCAAAGCTCGTCCTTCCTTGGGCCAGAAATGTAAACTTAAGAAGGCAATATGGTGGGTAAAATAAAGACTGTGAAGTCCAACAATCCTGGTTTCAAATCTATGCTCCACTGATTCCTACCCCATTCTTAGTTTCCTCATCTGAAAAATAGATATGAGCATCACCGTCTTAAAGCTATTGTGCTCCTTGTTGATAAGTGAAATTTACCCTAAAATGAATAAATGAAAGTATTTGTGACATCTTTACTTTGGAGCCTAGAAGAAATGTTAGCTATTATTATTAAGAATTCTTATTTACCCCAAAGAAAATTGAGAGGACAGAAGAGGACTCAGGTCCAGAAGTCACCTCAACTGTTCTATCTGTGCCAGTCTTTGACTAGATATTTAAGCTAGTGTAGAACATTCGCACTCCGTGCAATTGTTCTTGTGCCTTATGTGACTTTTCTATTGCCTATTTCCCTTGCAAACTCAATTTGCAACTCTAGCTGAATGAGAAGAAAGGAGATTTATCTTTCTCAGAATAAAGAAGGGATTACAGCTTGGCTTTGGGTAGACGCATCAGGTTGGGGGTAGGGTGGAACACGTTTAGGGGTCAGGAAAATCTAGCAAAGCAGAAAGATAAACAGCTGTACCCAGTGGGGAGAAAGGGGACACATCAGAAACACTATGAGTACTGGTCCCCTCCCACCCATATGACTATATGATCCTTTGTAATTGAGGAAATGTAGACTTAAAAAAGTAACTTGCTAGGTCAGTAAATTGATAGTGCATCCTAATCAAAATGCTGGGACTTTTATTTCTTTCCTCCTGCCATTTGAAGTCAGTGTTTTAATAAAACAGTCATCCATGGTGGTGGTGGATAAGTATAATACTTGATTTGTTTTTCAAGGCTAGTTATGTTTTTGGATATTTAGGATATTTAGGACTGCAGGTTGGGAGCTGTTGACTATCTTAATGAAATGCATCAAGCTGAAGCTTGAACTTAGCTGTCTCCTCATGTATAGTGGGGCTTCCTTGGTAGCTCAGCTGATAAAGAATGCCTGCAATGCAAGAGAACCGAGTTCTATCCCTGGGAGAGGAAGATCCCGTGGAAAAGGGATAGGCTATCCACTCCAGTATTCTTGGGCTTCTCTGGTGGCTCAGAGGGTAAAGAATCCACCTGCAATGCGGGAGACTTGGGTTTGATCCCTGAGCTGGGAAGGTTCCCTGCAGGAGGGCATGTCAACTCACTCCAGTATTCTTGCTTGGAGAATTGCCGTGGACAGAGGAGCCTGGTAAGCTACAGTCCCTNTGGCAATTCAGAAAAAAGTAACAAGGGCAAGTGAGATGTACTCCTTAAGGAAAAATCATATTTTCCCCTAAGAATTTAATATTGAAACATGAAAAGAACAGGTACTTCTAAAATATATATTTTTTAAAGTAAGAAAAACAAAACATTAGCAAAGCAGGAAGATACACATTGGGCCATCTGATGACCATTTGCTGTGCCCAAGGGAGCAGGAAATTTTTACTAAAGCCAGACTACATTATGAGTGAGTGAGTGAGTGAAGTCGCTCAGTCGTGTCTGACTCTTTGCGACCCATGGACTGTAGCCCACCAAGCTCCTCCATCCACGGGATTCTCCAGGCAAGAATACTGGAGTGGGTTGCCATTTCCTTCTCCAAGACTACATTATAGGATGGGTTTATAAGAGTTGAAAACTAATTTTTATGGTAAATTTTTAGAAATCATAGAAGAGCATGAAGATTTCTTGTAATAGTAGTGGTCCAGATAATTTGCACTTGTACTTAGTCATTCAGTCATGTCTGACTCTTTGCAACCTCATGGACTGTAGCCCACCAGTCACCTCTGACTGTGGGGATTCTGCAGGCAAGAATACTGGACTGGGTTACCATGCCCTCCAGGGGATCTATCCAATCCAGGGCTTGAACCCAGGTATCCTGCATTGCAGGTAGATTCTTTACTGTCTGAGCCACCAGGGAAGCCCAATTTGCACTTACATGTCTTCAAAGCTTGAGATGCCTTTGACCAGAACATGGAATCAACAGAATATGCCTGTTCTCTGTTCCTGACTTGACAAGTCCAGAGAGGGCTGCAATGGCTGTGATGTCTTCCTTGAATTTATGTGTGGCTTCCTTGAATTTATAAATTTAAATTTATATTTAAAGCATGGAGGGGGATAGGCAGGCATGGCAACCCAATATTCCTGTCTGAAGAACCCTATAGTTAGAGGAGCCTTAAGGGCTGCAGTCCATAGGGTCATGCAGACTCAAACAGGACTGAAGTGACTTAGCATACCCGCACAAATCAGTTTGTGGCCTTATTTACACTCTGCCTCTTCCCTTCACTTAGAATTTTCGTTGTTATTTAATACCACCATTAGAATATCAAAGAGAAATAGCACAATATATATAAATTGCCCAAGTTTTAGAAAAGTTTGGAAATTATATCTTGATTATATCCATCTGTCTTTAGCATGGAATTCTAAGACCCACCCAGGAAATCAGATTCTTGGTAGTCTGTCTCTTTCCTTATTTTACCATTATTCATAAGAAGATGAGCAGAAGGAAATTACCTCCCTTTTCATTACTAGCTATTTTATTTATTCACCATGTAGGTTGGGAGAGCATCTAAGAGGTGGATGCCCAGAGTGAACTGGTAAGCTCGACATTTCCCTGAGCCTGAGGTCTCTTCCAGCCTTCAGAAAGGAGCTGAGACGGGTCTCCTCCTCCTTGGGAGTGGTATATTACATCTTGTCCCAGGAGCGAGTAACGTGCTACCAGCTTCTCAGGTCAGGTCAGCAACTTTCAGAAAAAAATCAGACCAGCTGAAGGCAGAGCAGAGCAGCAAGGTTCAGGCAAGAAGAGGAGGTCAGAGTGAAATGGGTTGGCTGAGGCAGACCTAGAGAGCTAAAGAAGAGCTGCAGAGAGGCTTCTGTGAGGTCTGTGTGTTGTGCTTGGACTCTGGCTCCGGAAATGCTTTCCTCTTTTGCAGGGAGGGCCAGGTGCCATGCAGAGCCTATGAGGAATGCCACTCTGGAAGCAGGTTCTGGGAGGGAGCTAGAGATAGGGTCTGGAAGGAAATTAAGTCCAGTTTCTTCCGAGATGTCTGGGTGTCAAAGGAGAGGAAGGTCCTGGCTCTGGTTTGGACTGGGTGTGGCATCATCTGCACGGTATACAGAATCACTGCAGTGACAGGCAGGGAGACAGACTTGTGGCTGAAAAGGAGTGAAGGACATGATGGGCCAACGGCCTGTGTGGAGTGTGGAGAGTGAGCTCAGGACTGAGTGAGGACCCGAAGCAAAATGGTTACTTATTCCCAAAGCTCGTCCTTCCTTGGGCCAGAAATGTAAACTTAAGAAGGCAATATGGTGGGTAAAATAAAGACTGTGAAGTCCAACAATCCTGGTTTCAAATCTATGCTCCACTGATTCCTACCCCATTCTTAGTTTCCTCATCTGAAAAATAGATATGAGCATCACCGTCTTAAAGCTATTGTGCTCCTTGTTGATAAGTGAAATTTACCCTAAAATGAATAAATGAAAGTATTTGTGACATCTTTACTTTGGAGCCTAGAAGAAATGTTAGCTATTATTATTAAGAATTCTTATTTACCCCAAAGAAAATTGAGAGGACAGAAGAGGACTCAGGTCCAGAAGTCACCTCAACTGTTCTATCTGTGCCAGTCTTTGACTAGATATTTAAGCTAGTGTAGAACATTCGCACTCCGTGCAATTGTTCTTGTGCCTTATGTGACTTTTCTATTGCCTATTTCCCTTGCAAACTCAATTTGCAACTCTAGCTGAATGAGAAGAAAGGAGATTTATCTTTCTCAGAATAAAGAAGGGATTACAGCTTGGCTTTGGGTAGACGCATCAGGTTGGGGGTAGGGTGGAACACGTTTAGGGGTCAGGAAAATCTAGCAAAGCAGAAAGATAAACAGCTGTACCCAGTGGGGAGAAAGGGGACACATCAGAAACACTATGAGTACTGGTCCCCTCCCACCCATATGACTATATGATCCTTTGTAATTGAGGAAATGTAGACTTAAAAAAGTAACTTGCTAGGTCAGTAAATTGATAGTGCATCCTAATCAAAATGCTGGGACTTTTATTTCTTTCCTCCTGCCATTTGAAGTCAGTGTTTTAATAAAACAGTCATCCATGGTGGTGGTGGATAAGTATAATACTTGATTTGTTTTTCAAGGCTAGTTATGTTTTTGGATATTTAGGATATTTAGGACTGCAGGTTGGGAGCTGTTGACTATCTTAATGAAATGCATCAAGCTGAAGCTTGAACTTAGCTGTCTCCTCATGTATAGTGGGGCTTCCTTGGTAGCTCAGCTGATAAAGAATGCCTGCAATGCAAGAGAACCGAGTTCTATCCCTGGGAGAGGAAGATCCCGTGGAAAAGGGATAGGCTATCCACTCCAGTATTCTTGGGCTTCTCTGGTGGCTCAGAGGGTAAAGAATCCACCTGCAATGCGGGAGACTTGGGTTTGATCCCTGAGCTGGGAAGGTTCCCTGCAGGAGGGCATGTCAACTCACTCCAGTATTCTTGCTTGGAGAATTGCCGTGGACAGAGGAGCCTGGTAAGCTACAGTCCCTGGGGTCACAAAGAGTTGGATGTGGCTAAGTGACTAAGCACATGTATAAGGGAGGACTGAGTGGCATAATGCTGGTGTTGCTGAGTCAGAATAAAAGTAACGTTGCTAACTGTTGCTTCCATTGTTTTGTTGTTTCATTTGCTCACAGTGAATCAATTTTTTGAATCTACAAAAGGCATCCCATGGCCTTTCTAGTAGCCAATTTATTTATACAGTATTAGAATTTGTAGTAATGCTGTTCAGAGCTCACCACCACCTATGGATATCTTCCTTTTCACAGCACACTAACATGACAGGTAACATTTATCAAATGCTCCCATGCTCCAGATACTAGGAAAACCCATAAAAACTGCCATTTTCTGAGCACTTAGAACGTGACATGCACCATGTACCAGCCAACCAGAGGCTATGGGCATAGAGGGGAATGTCTGGGAGACCTCCGCAGGCAAGACTGGAACTAAATTTTGAAAGGTCACACACCAGGCCACTTCACTTCTCCACCATTTGGACTAAGAGGGTGCACCCACTGCATATCACAGAGTCTCTCCTCTCCCTCTGGACGGTCACCCCTCCTTGTGTTCTTTTGAACTCCGCCCCTCCTCACTGCCCATCTGAGTTTTCTTCTCTCCCAGCTTAGCCCAAGGCTCACGCTTCTCCAAGAAGTCTTTCACCTACCCTGACCGTGGCTTGCTCGCCCTCTTTGCAACCTATGTCCTGCTCTCTGATGGTCACTGTCACATGTTTGGTACTTGGACACCAAAGCTGTCTTTTAATTTTTAATCACTTATTTCATGTGTAATTCCTTCTCTCAGCTGGACTGTACATTTCTTCAGTTCAGTGAATTTCTTATATCACTTGAATACTAATGTTCATTAGATGCAGTATTTAATGCTCTAGCATTGATTGAACACATACTATGTGCAAAGCCCTTGACACATGTTAAATCTAACACAATAACTTTGGGAGGCAGATATTATTCTCTTCTTTGACACTAAGATTAAGGTACCTTTACAGTCATCACACAGTTGGCAAATGGCAGTGCTGGAATTTGCATTCAGGTCATCTGGATCCAGAGTCCAAACTCTTCATCATGCTATGCTGCCTGTGTCTTAGATGAGAAACCCCTTCGAATCTAAGCACTGAGGGTTCTCAGATGGCAGAGTGATCTGAAACTTCAGCTCAAGGATGCTGGAATTGGAATATGAGCTGGTTCTCGGAGATTGAAATTTATTTCAAACCATAGTGAGATGGGAACACTTAAAATACAAATAGTGAAGAAGTAAGGTGTTAAAAGTTTGAGTATTAAAATTGAATACTGAAATAGGACCAACCAAACTCTGCTTTTATTGCCAAGGACAGAGGCCCAGAGAGGAGAGAGGAATTCCTGGAGACCACTGATATCCAGAAGGAGGGGATTCAAACAGACCGAGGAGGGAGCAATTTCTTTTTTAGTGCCAAAGAGAAGTCTCAGATGTGTTT
Source organism: Neotragus pygmaeus (assembly GCA_006410875.1). Classification (NCBI taxonomy): domain Eukaryota; kingdom Metazoa; phylum Chordata; class Mammalia; order Artiodactyla; family Bovidae; genus Neotragus; species Neotragus pygmaeus. Next base: position 998,823 of record SJYV01050959.1, read on the forward strand.
TCCAAAGTTTCAGAGAAATCAAAGAAACTTTGAGATGCTATAATATGCAATTTTTAATTGCCTATTTTTTAATACTTCATGAGAAACTCAAATGCAAATCACAGATACGAACATCATGTTTACATTTGGTGGTAACCGAAATGCACATGTGACTGGTGCCACAAAACAGCAGCTGGGTATAGAACAAAACAAATCTCTAACTAGCAGTCCTGACGGAAAGACAGTTGTTACAGATGGAGCTGGACAATGTGCATCTGTTCTACAGTTAGAGGTCAGCGACCTCTTAAGGAAGATCAAACACTTTCATATAATCTATGCCATAAACGTATTATATGACTTCCATTCACCTTCTGTTCTTCCAGTTTTTTCCATCAGTATCTACTATTGTCATGCTTCTTTTTGTGTTTACAATGTTTTACTTCCAAAAATAATCAGGAAAGGGTGATTAACCAAGATATCCAGCTGACAGTGCAGCCTTACCCTGTATGTTCTTGATGTAGAGATTTTAGCAGCTAATTTAAGTGTAAGGATTCAGGAACATATAGAAAAAGAAAATAACTGTAACTATTGATGCTTACTATTTGGAAAGCAGATACTTGAGTTTAATATAAAAAGGAGTATGTTGAGTAGAAATAGCGTTTGGTCTGTGTATGTATATGATATATAATTCAAGGCTGGTCTAATCCAAATATATTTCTCACTTGGGATATAGCTCCTCAACATTTTTCTCGATTTCGGTCTCCTAAAAACCACCAGGAGTCATCATTTGTTTTTCCTCTGGTTTATGTAGAATATTAACTTAAAATCACTTTCATATCTATTTCCTTATTGTTCTTCACTATAGCATTTTGATGAATGAGCAGAACAGGATAACTACTAGGATGTCCATAAACCAATAAAATAGAGTAAACATCAGACCCTGATTACCAAGCCCATTCTTAACCCCCCATACTGCAACATATTCCCCCATTCCACTACTCAGTTTTAACTCCAAGCTGAGCTCCATTTCCTACTTAGCAGGTTGAAAATTTTTCCCCTCTTCCAACTGTTGTATATTCAATAATTTAAAATGAGTCTGAATCATAGTTTGAGGACAAATTGATTAGACAGTTCATTAGCCTGCAAACTGTTTACGGAATTTCAAAACAAAATGAAAAATTGTGGCTATTAGATTTACTGCCTCTTCTTTTTAAAAAATATTTGATTATTTTAGTTTTATTTATTTATTTTAGCCCGGTGTAGTTTTAAAATTTGATTAATTTTTAATTGGCGGATAGTTGTTTGCAATGTTGTGTTGGTTTCTGCATATATCAACATGAATCAGCCATAGGTATACATATATCTGCAGGCTCATGAATCTCCCTTCCACCTCCCACCCCATTCTACCCCTCTGGGTTGTCACAGAGCACAGGTTTGAGCTTTCTGCATCATGCAACAAATTCCCACTGGCTATCTAATTTAAATATGGTAATGTACATGTTTCCATGTTGCTCTCTTGGTTTGTCCCACCCTCTCCTTCCCCCACTGTGTCCACAGTCTGTTCTCTGTCTGCATCTCTATTCTGGCCCTGCACATGGGTTCATCAGTGCCATCTTTCTAGATTCCATATATATGCATTAATACACTATATTTGTTTTTCTCTTTCTGGCATTTCATTCTGTATAATAGTCTCTAGGTTCATCCACCTCATTTTTATGGCTGAGTATTATTCCATTGTATATATGTACCACAGTTTCTTTATCCATTCATCTATCGATTCTTCTTCTCTTAAATTTTACTAACGATAACTGAGAGTTTACTGAAATTTGTTGATATTGTTAAAATTTTTCAAAGAACAGTTTTTATGAAATGTCATTGAAATAGTGTAATTGAAAATGGTGCAATATAAACTTACATCAAAATTTTAAATATACATGTTTTGGTGCTAGGAGGTAGTGAGTGACTCCTATTTTGAGTGTTCTAGTCGAAAATCTAGTAGTGTAGTAAGGAGCAATCCAGAAAAAAATTGAAAAAAAAAAGGAAGCAATTACTTAAAACAGATATACATGATAATAGTTATGAAACCACAGGATTATGGCTAAAATGAACAGAAGTGGTTTTAAGTTCAATCTTTGGTGAAAGTCTGTTTTGAGGCACGATATTTTTTTTCCTCTTTGATTCCTACTGCAAAAATGTGAAAATGTTTCATGGTATCAAAAACAGATGTTCGTGAAAGAAACTGTGGTAAAGATGAGTCAACGTAACCCATGTTAACTTATCCTAGGGCTGTCACAGAGAGCAGAACAGCAATTTGGGCATCAAATAGTTGCTTCCTAGAGAGTACTTATCTAACGGACACAGTTTTCGTATCTGTACGTTTCCTAGAGTTACTGGAAAAGATTTTCACTACCTGGGTGGCTTAAAAACACCAAAATTTATTCTTTCATACTCTGGGAAGTCCAAATCGAGGTGTTGCTGGGACTTGCTTCCTATGGGGCCTCGAGGGGAGCGCCCACTCTGGGTCCTCCAGCTTTGGTGTCTGCCTGCCTTCCTTGCTACGTGATCACGTGGCTCCAACTCTGCCTACTTGGTCACAGGCCCCTTCTTCTCCTATGTGTCTTCTCTTCTGTGTGTTCCTCATGAATCTCCCTTCTGTAGAGTACATGGGGGTGCATTTAGGGATCACCTCTTTCCTAAGAAGGTAAGTGCCTTCGCTCAAGATCCTTTACTTAATCACATATTTTGCCACGTAAGTGAGCATTCACAGGTTCCACAGGATTTGCTGTAGAATCTTTTTGTCTTCTGGCCTGCGTGTGTGCTAAGTCACTTCAGTTACATCTGACTCTTTCTGACTCCATGGACTGTAGCTCACCAGGCTCCTCTGTCTATGGGGTTCTGCAGGCAAGAATACTGGAGTGGGTTGCCATGCCCTCCTCCAGGGGATCTTCTCAAGTCAGGGATCAAACCCACATTTCCTATGTCTCTTGCATTGGCAAGTGGGTTCTTTACCACTAGTGTCACCTGGAAAGCCCTTTTTTGATCTTGGATGATATTTACAGTAAAACAGTATGGTAGGGCCTCCAATCTCCTCAAGTTAACCTTTGACTGGTTATTACCCACATTATCAGTAGCATGTGTAAGGATGACTTTCCTATCTGAACTTATCTAAGATATCAGACTTATTGTCACTTAGTGAACTGGGATGAAAAAGAGGATGGAGTGTCAGTATTACTCAAGCCATTAGAGCCCCTTAGGTGCTGTCAGAAATGTGATTCTCCATGTTTCCTGTTCATTGAGTTGTGTTTACCACAGGGACAGAAAAAGTTAAGAGTCGGTGATTATTGTACTATCTTCCTTGGAATATACAGATATTTTGGAAGAGTGGTTGAGATGAAATGTGAGGAGGTAGATGGCAAAATCAATTCATGGAGATACCTAAAGTCCAAATAGTCAAATATTAGAACTGTGTGTATTTAATTATCCACATTTAAAATATCTTTGAAATGAAGATGAGAGTAAGTTACTAGCAGTGAGACACCGAGTAATATATAACAACAGAAAATTAGGGCTTAGTTCATACTGGCTGTGTACCTGATGCTTGAGAAGAATAACCAGAGTCAGAGATGTTTTTTCCCCTTTCCAGTCCTTTCTATATGATATATTCTCTTACGCTTTGATTTCCTTTGCATGTGCTGTGGTCTGAATGTTTGTGTCCTCCCCAAACTCACTTTGAACTCCTACGGTCCCATGTGATTGTATTGTATCAGAGGTGGGGCCTTTGGGAAGCAACTGGGTCATGAGGGTGGAGCTCTTATGAATGGGATTAGTGCCCTCATAAAAGGGCTCTAAAGTGCTCCCTGTGCTCTTCCACCAAGTGAGGACACAGTGAGAAGTCTGCAACCTGGAAAAGGGAAAGGCCCTTCACCAGAGCCTGACCACGCTGCAGCCAAAACTTGGACCTCCCTTCTCCAGAACTGTGAGAAGTGTTTTCTGTTCATAAGCTTGGCTTCCCAGGTGGCTCACTGGTAAAGAATTTACCTGCAATGAGGAGACACAGGAGATTCGGGTTCAATCCTTGGGTCGGGAAGATCTCCTGGAGGAGGAAATGGCAACCCACTCCAGTAGTCTTGTCTGGAAAATCTCCTGGGCGGAAGAGCCTGGTGGGCTACAGTCCATGGGGTTCCAAAGAGTTGGACACAACTGAGTACATGTGCACACAAGCAACCCCAGCTCATCTATGGTATTCTGGGATGACAGTCCAAATGGGTGAAAACTGCATGAATCAGAGATGATTCTACTCCAGCCCACATTGGTTTTTCCCTCTAAAAATGGTGTGGAATTAAGTATCAGAAGACTTGCTACTTATTAACTGTAACCTGCAAATAATCCTTTCCCTTCTTTTGTCCTCAACTGTTTCAACTATAAAATGGAAAACCACGTCAATATCAGTCTCGCAGGGCAAGTGTGTCTGTCAAATGAGATAACACACAGGAAGTGCACTTTAAACTGCGCTTATGTAAATAGTGTCCCAGTATACATATCACGTGGCAAAGCTGCGTGATCTTTTGTCTTGACCTTGACCATTCAGTGTAGTGCTTGGTTATGTGGTCTTACACTGTTTAAATATACAAGCATTTTTCCTTTCCACCAGGTTATTTGATGTTTAATGGCACAGACCATGTATCACATGGTTCCTATACCCACTTCTGTATAACATTCACAGTGTCACTGGGCCAGTTGCAATAGCTCAGCAAATTCTTATCTGGGTAGAGATAAGAAACTTGGCTAGGGGGAAGGGGTTTGATAGTTGCCTTTTTGCTCTGCAGTGAAGTTCTTATACTGTGATGTGCAAAGAAATCACTCAAGGAGCTTGTTAAAAATGACCATTCCCTGGCCCCAGCCCTGTAATAACTCTATATTCATAGACATGGTACAAGGACAAGGAGTCTGCATTTAAAAATTATAATATGACTTATTATTGTTTATATTGTTATGTCTTTTAAAAAAAGCTAACACATCAAAAAAAAAATGAAGAAAACACAGTCACAGAGCTTAAAAAATCATGTTAGGGAATTTTAAAATAAAAATATATTTACTTCCACCATTTGAATAGGAACCTCTTTGTCTTGTTATATAATTTGCCTTATCATTGTGTGTGTGTATCCATGACGATGTTGAGGAGGGAGTTATGCCCTGACTCACACGGGGTAGACACACTATCAGCTCCTTGTCTATGACATTGTGCTCATTTTACTCTTATCTTCCCAACTGACTACACACCTGGAATTTTAGCAAGTTTCACAATCCTAGCGGTAGCAGTGGCCAAGCACTCCACAAGGGACACTTTTAACTCATATCCCAGACGATCCTGAGGAAGTTCTAGAAGAAACATGGTACTAGGAGCAGACGAGAAGCTAATTATTCAGATTTCTGCTTATCAACTAAGCTCCATTTGTTGAACTAGAAGATAAGAGGAGGTTCCAAAGAAATGAAGATCCCAAAATAAAAGGGGTTCTTAGATGGCAGGAAATTGAATCTGGAGTCAGTTCACTTGAAACATGTCCCAGAAGTTTGATCCCACAGCAGTGTTGAAGTTGGTGCTGATGTTCGGAGCAGAACACACTGGAAGAACCAGTTTGCACTGCGTCCCAGCTCCTGTGCTTGGTGCTGTATGTGGCCCCTCCTTTATTCTTGGTCATCTCTTCCCATGTCCTGACCTCAGCAATGTCCTGGGGGATGTCTGATATTCATGTTGTTATGTTTCACCCAATAAGGTGAGTGATTATATATCCAACCTGATAGCCAACTGCTATCTCCATTCAAGAATCATTATTGGAGATTTGGGTGTAACTACTTAAACATTTTAGGTATAGAGTGGAGCTATTTATGAAGACAAGGGTGACAGACAGAGATTTTAGACTTAAGACAACTCCTACCAGGATTCTAAAATCTGATTTTGCATATTCATAAGCTTCCAGTATCAGATTTAGAATAACATGGGAGTGAAGGTCTGCCTGTAGTGCGGGAGACCTGGGTTTGATCCCTGGGTCAGGAAAATCCCCTGGAGAAGGAAATGGCAGCTCACTCCAGTCTTCTCGCCTGTAAAATCCCATGGATGGAGGAACCTGGCAGGCTACAGTCCATGAAGTTGCAGAGTTGGACACGAATGAGTGACTTTCCCTGCTGTGGGTGAAGGTCAGCATTATTTCTACCAAATGAACCTTTGCTAGTTCCTGGCTGGGGTAAATGGAAATGTCAGGATACATCATCCTTTCATGTCCATGAGCTGAAGTGGGCAACCTATAAATTCATAGAGCTCTTGGATTCCTTGCTCATAGACTGTCAGATGTGCCATAATGTTAATAATAGTAATTATATAGTGTGTGTGCCAGTTCAATTGAGACCCCATGAACTGTAGCCCACCAGGCTCCTCTGTCAATGGAATTCTCCAGACAAGAATACTGAAGTGGGCAGCCATTCCCTTTTCCAGGGATCTTCCTGATCCAGGGATCAAACCCAGGTAACCTGCATTACAGGCAGATTCTTTATCTTCTGAGCCACCAGGGAAACCCTGGCTAACACTTGCTATGGAGAATATCAGACTCAAGAGGTGAGAGACTGGTGTGAAGATAAAAGGAAGGGGAGATAACTAACCTTAATAGAGGACTTAGTTCCCAGAGACTTTAGAATGTATTTAAGTGAGACTTACATTAAATCTTGAGTTACTTGTCTGCCTGGATCGTTTTTCTGCCAGTAGGTCTTTGACTGTGTGCTTCACTCTCACTCCTTGATACACTCGTTTGCTGTAGTCTCCTGGGACGTAAGCACATGGAATAGTAAGATGGTATAATTAGGTTAACCTCTCTAGGGATGTATTCAAGGGCTAATTTTTGTGATGTTATTTTCTTATTAGAATGGTAGACTTGAATTTGAAGTGGTTTCAACAGAGGTCATTTAGTCCTATGCCTGGTCTCTGACAGAAACTGGTCCAAGATTTGCTTAAGTGAAAGAAAGATTTCTCCTTCCTTTAGACAACAGCTCCTCAAAGTGTCCTCTTTTCTGTATTTGTCAAGATTTACTCCCGAAAGATTATAATTTATGCTTTAATTACAAGATCAAGGATTGGATGAAGCTTGAAACAGTGCTTAGGATGTGATGCAAAAGTTGGATTTGCATGATTCAGATTATAGAGTGACATTCTTGCTGTATCATCTTCCTACCTGATGTGGGTGAATAGGTCAACTGAATTGTTTTAAGAAGATAATGTCCTAAAGAAGGAAGTTATTTTTAATCTCTTCACTGCACCAATCCTTAATGTATTTTTAAAATTTTATTTATTTAGTTGCAATCTTTAGTTTCAGCCTGTGGGATCTACTTCCCTGAGCAGCGATCAAACCTAGGCTCACCTGCATAGGAAATGTGGAGCTTTAGCCACTGGACAACCAGGGAAATCCCCTACTTAATGTATTTTTAATTTCTGAAATTAAATGCAAGGCTACTTGTGCTGTTTCATCTGATTCACTTCACAGATAAAGAAACTGAGGTCTGGGGCTAAGTTATTTGAAAGGCTTCATAGCTGCTAGTAAACAACTGAGCTAGGATCCAGATTTAGGTCATATTGTAGCTCTAATTACCTAAAAAAATTCTTTGCTTTTCACTGCGACGAAATGACAGAGAGATAACAGACAAAAGAGAAAAATGTTCCCCTGATGTTCTGAAATGGCACCACCGCTGCTATAGCAGTGACTTCATTGTCACTGAGGATGGTCAGGCAGAGACCGAAACACCTTTTGTCTGGAGTGTTATAGAAAGTGTTTAAGCAATGAATTAGCAATTGAACTATAGGAATTATAAGATGTTTTCCCTCTCTGAACTCCTTGTTCTATAGTAGGTTGGTTGGTTTCAATTGATTTTAGTTGAGGTGTTGCTGGCTTACCAGCACTTTCAGCTGGCACAGAACTCAGCATTAGTCTGTATGGCATAGAACCAAAAAATCTTCTCTAGTCTAGGATTGACTTAGAGTCAAATCTTATTACAAAAAGAATAAAAAGAAGGAAAGAAAGAAGAAATCCAAACCAAAATGAGAGGTGGAGTGGACCGTTGGGTGAAAGAGGCTGCTGGCCTGGCGATCAGTGCTTGCTGACTTCATATGAGCCACTGACTTGGGAAAATTACAATTTCTCAGCCCTGTTTTTTTCATGTGTATAATGGGTATAATAATCTCTCTAAAACTTACTGCAAACTTTTATAAGATATGCATATGAAAATGTTACAAAAAGTACCAAAGTAAATATGAAATGTCTGCACACAATGAGGGAGACAAAAAAACAACAACAACAAACCAACTAGGTTCCAAGACAGTTTATCATTCAATTAAAATAAAGTTTGCATGCAATCTGATTTCGGGAAAACAAAGTTATTTAACTGATCCTTTGGGTCTTATTTTGACAGGATTTGGTCTATATATCTTTTAATTAAAGAGGCTTGGAGTATCTCTTTCAAATCAGCCTCAAATTGAAAGCTTAAGGATTTTATGTTTGTTCCAAAGGAATCTAAGTACTGCTCTTAGCATTGTGTCTGATGCCTTATTTTGGGGGAAAACTCTAAGGGTACATTTATTCATCAATAATTTATTGAGTATTTTTTATGTGTCAGAGCTGGGAATACAAAAGAACATGCTATCTTGTGAGAGGCAAGAAATACTCAATTATAAGGCAAATGTGCTAAGTACAAGTACAGAAGTATGCATGAACAGAATACTCAGAAAACAGAGCGTGTCAGTTCTTCATGAGTGTGGGGACGGATTTAGGGAAGGCAAGGTGATAGCAGAGGTAAGAGGTGGGTATGATGATAAATGGGCAAGAACGATCCAGGTGTGGAGGGCAGCAGGACAAAGGCCTGGAGGCAAGACCAGAAGGGGGCAGAAAATGAGGTTGGGGAAAGGAAAGGAATGGGCCTCGGTCATGAAATTTTTCGTGGGTAAAGGAGTTTGGACTTTATCCTGTCGGCAGTGAGCCATTGGAGGCTTCTGAGTATGGGGGTAGTGTGGTTAGATTTGCATTTGAGATAGACTTTTCTAACAGCTGTATGAAGGGCGGATTCAGATTTAAGAATCACAGAGCCACAGGGAGAACAGTCAGCAGGATTCCAGGATAATTCAACCTAGAGACTGTGGGGTCTGAGTAAGGGTTGATAGGAGGCAGGAGAGGACAGCTTTGGAAATTATTATTTAGATGTAGGAGGGAAAGGGGACGGAACATTCAAGGGTGATTCTCAGGCTTCCACCACTGGATTGGTCTGGGTATACAAGCTTCGGAGCCATCATAATGCCAGTAGTAATGAAACCAAGAAAGAGAATAAACTTTCTCAGAGTGTTTGCAAATTAGAACCATACCATTGTGCACGGGCTTCCCAGGTGGCCCTAGTGGTAAAGAACTCAGCTGCCAATGCAGGAGACAGTCCCTAGGTGGGGAAGATCCCCTGGAGAAGGCCATGGCAATCCACGCCAAGATTCCTGCTTGGAGAATCCCATGGACCGAGGAGCCTGGAGGGCTACAGGTCACAGTCAGACACGACTGAAGCAATTTAGCAGACATTCACTGTGGTGACCATATCCATCTGGCATGTTGGGATAAATAGGCCAGGCTTCTCCCAACAGCTGAGAGGATCAATATATTTTTTTTCCTCTGCATTAATTTTATTTTATTTTTCTTTTTAAAAAAAATATTTATTTTAATTGGAGGCTAATTACTTTACAATATTGTAGTGGTTTTTTTTTTTTTTTTGCCATACATTGACATGAATCAGCCAACCAGAGTGATGGGATGGGGTGGGAGGTGGAAGGGGTGGGTTCAGGAGGATCAATATTTTGGGAACTCCTACAATGATGATTCCTAACACACTGGGAAGCTGTAGACCAAATGATCAAAGATAGAAGCCTGGGGAATATCCACATTTGAAGAGTTGTCAGAGGAGATGGAGGGAATCCTAGTGAAAAAGAAATGGTCAGAGAAAAACCAGAACAACAACAGCAATAACAAGAGAATAAGACATCAAATTTGAGGGAAGGAATTTTGAGAAAGAAGGAAAAACAATGAGATACAGAAGAATTGTCCAGGAAGATAAGAACCACAAAACATCCATTGCTTTGACTCCAGTGGTTGGTGTTGACTTAGCAAGATCAATTATGGGGGGGTGAGGTCACCAGAAGCCAGGTACTAACGTCAAAGGCAGAGGTGGAGACAGGGAGACTGCTTCTTGAAGTTTGAAGTAGAAAGGGAAACAAGAGGTTGGATGATCATTGGAGAGAACTACAGGGTCAAGGAGAGGTTTGTGTATGTTTTTATATCCATTTAATGAATTCTTGGATAGGAGATACTTGAGAATTTGAACAGGAAGAGGGAGAGTCTGAAGATTTAGGAAAAAGGGAAAAAATGATGNTGATCATTGGAGAGAACTACAGGGTCAAGGAGAGGTTTGTGTATGTTTTTATATCCATTTAATGAATTCTTGGATAGGAGATACTTGAGAATTTGAACAGGAAGAGGGAGAGTCTGAAGATTTAGGAAAAAGGGAAAAAATGATGGAAGGAAATCTTCAAGAGGAAGCAAGAAATTGGGGTCAAGGGCACAAGCTGGCTTTCAACCTTTGAGCCTGGAATAAAGAAGGGCAGGGGAGGGGTGGTGGCTGGAGCATGTGGTCAGTAACAAAGACTCCTCTGGTGCCCGTCTAACAGCCTGGTATATGAGAGTGATTCAAGCACTAAAACTGAGAACAAAACAGGAGTCAAAGCAAGACAGAAAAGTCCAAGTGAGAGTACACACCAGTGAGCCTCAAAGGCTGGACCTTGGGTCAGGAGCAATAGCACTGGCTAAGAATGTGTTAAAAATGCAGGTTCTCAGGTCCTGCTTCAGATACGCTGAATCAGAAACTGTAGGGGTGGGCCTAGCCATTGTGTTTTAACAAGCCCTTTGGGTGATTTTGATGTTCTCTGAAGTCTGAGAACCAAAGATATACAAATGAGTAGGGATTTTATGTTTCCTGTGGAGGCGGGTGCCAGCTCTAACCTAGGCATTCCTAGCTGAGCGAAAAGGGGGAATGTCTGGCTGATTGATGGAGGTGGGGACTTGGGTCTGAGAAGTTTGGGGTGGATGTTGAAGAGGTCCAGGCTGATCCTTTGTGTGTTTGCAGACTGTCTTGTTTTTACTTTTTTGGGAAAGGCTTTTTAATTGATGGGTTCAATTTAAATTATTTATTTATGTTTTATATGTATGCCAAAAAGCCTAGAGGAAATATACCTATTCTAAATAAGTTTAACAAATAACCACATGGAGACTAATAGAGGGATAAAATTCATGAGATGATAAACAAACAGATCAAAACTTCTGAAGTTTTGCCATAAAAAAATCAGTCTTATGTACCGGTTGGCACTGACTTTAGTGCAAAATTTGGGGCTATATGCCACAGGGGATGCAAAATAAATCTAGAACTTATAACAGATGTCCTCAAAGACATCTTATTTTAGTGAGAGAAATAGACATTCACTTGTGAGGGATTAAGGGATGGGGGAGAGTGTATTTTGGTTTGTTGATGAAAACTTTGTGGGATCCTCCCCGTGCACCAGCCCCAAGCATCGATGTATGGCAAAGCCAATAGAGTATTGTAAAGTAAAATAAAGTTAAAAAAAAAAAGTAAATTGAAAAAAAAAAAAGCCTAGAATCTCCCAAGCAAAAAACAAAACAAAACAAAAAAAACAGCAAACTTTGTGGGAAAGGATGGGACTTAAGCTTGATTCAGACTGATGTGGATAGGTTAGGAGGAGGGAGAAAGATCTTGTATATTAGTCTTGGTATGAGCAAAGGCAGAGGCAGGCAGGAAAGAGCAAGGCATGTGGAAATAAAGGGAACAAGCTAAGGTCATTGGAATTAATAGATTTAAATGCCATCAATATATAGATGAAGTTCAAATGAGTACCCCTAGCCCAGACCTGTCCTGGACTTCAGACTTCGATGTCCATCTTTCTTCAGATGTATAGTAGACATTTCAAACTCCACATGCCCAACTCTGAACTTTGTTCTTCCCTCTATATTTGCTTATCTGAAACCTTCCTGTCTCAGTGATGGTGGTGGTGCTGGGCTCAGTTGTGTCCAACTCTTTGCAGCACCATGGACTGTAGCCTGTTAGGCTCCTCTGTCCGTGGAATTTTCCAAGCAAGAATATTGGAGTGGGTTGCCATTTCCTACTCCAGGGGATCTTTGCAACCCGGGGATCAAACCTGCATCTCTTGCATATTCTGCATTGGCAGGTGGATACTTCATCACTGTGCCACCTGGGAAGACCCCTTCCTATCTCTGTTGATGGCAACTCCATTTTTATTGCCCAGAAGCTATAGAGTCGCTCTTGGTTCCTCTCTTTTCTCTCATACTCCACAATCCATTCTTTAGGAGTTTCTGATGGTGCCACCTATGAAATAGACCAGAATCTGTGGATTTTTCCCTCGCTCCACTGGTAATCTGTTTGTTAGTCTCTCAGTTGTGTCTGACTCTTTGCAGCCCCATGGACTGAAGCCCACGAGGCTCCTCTGTCCATGGAATTTTCCAGGCAAGAATACTTGTGTGGTTAGCTATTCCTTTCTCCAGGAGATCTTTCTAATCCAGAGACTGAACCCAGATCTCCTGCATTGCAGGCAGATTTTTTACCATCTGAGCCACAGGGAAGTGCCTCCCCGGCCCCCGGCCACCACCTGCTGCCTATATCCAGGTACAAGTGACTGTCATCTCTCATAAAGATACTGCAGTAGCCTTCCAGCCCATCTCTTTGCTTGTATTCTTCCTCCATCCCCAGTCTCTCTCAACACAGCAGCCAAAGTGATTCTTTCTAAAACAAATTCCAGTTGCCTCAGTTCTCTTCTCAAAACCACACAATGGCTCTCCATTTTACTCAGAGTAAAAGCCAAGGTCCTCACGATAGCCCAACAAAAACTTGTGCCCCCAAACCTCTGATTGCATCTTGTGACACTATATGTACTCCAGACAGTTTCTGAAACACATCAACCACACCACTTCTGCCTCAGGACCTTTGCATTAGAGGCTGTCCCCTCTATCTGGAATATTCTTCCCTCCATCACCCACATGACTAAATGCCCTTGTCTCTCTCAAGATTTGGCTCAAATGTCATTTTCTCAATGAGAACATATTTAAAGTTGCAATTATCCTCTTCTACTTTTTCTATGAGGCACTTGTCACTTTTAAAATATCCTATGTACTTTCTTATTTATTAAGTTTATTGTTAATTGTCTTCCTTTTCCTTGCTAAAGTGTAAGTTCTGCAAGGATGAGAATCTTTGCTTGTTTTAACTCATTGGAACATTTTAAGTGTCAATTCCTAGAACAGTACTTGGCACTTAGTAAAGTGGAAATAGATGGGGAAACAGTGGAAACAGTGTCAGACTTTACTTTTTTGGGCTCCAAAATCACTTCAGATGGTGACTGCAGACATGAAATTAAAAGACACTTACTCCTTGGAAGAAAAGTTATGACCAATCTAGATAGCGTATTCAAAAGCAGAGACATTACTTTGCCTACTAAGGTCCGTCTAGTCAAGGCTATGGTATTTCCTGTGGTCATGTATGGATGTTGGAGAGTTGGACTGTGAGGAAGGCTGAGCACCGAAGAATTGATTCTTTTGAACTGTGGTGTTGGAGAAGACTCTTGAGAGTCCCCTGGACTGCAAGGAGATCCAACCAGTCCATTCTGAAGATCAGCCCTGGGATTTCTTTGGAAGGACTGATGCTAAAGCTGACACTCCAGTACTTTGGCCAGCTCATGCGAAGAGTTGACTCATTGGAAAAGACTCTGATGCTGGGAGGGATTGGGGGCAGGAGGAGAAGGTGATGACAGAGGATGAGATGGCTGGATGGCATCACTGACACAATGGATGTGAGTCTAAGTGAACTCTGGGAGATGGTGATGGACAGGGAGGCCTGGCGTGCCGCAGTTCATGGGGCCGAAGAGTCGGACACGACTGAGCGACTGAACTGAACTGATGCTTCTAACTACAGTGATAAATTGTGCTGACTTACTATGATCATTTAGCCAAAGTAAGCTATTGATTAATTAATAGGATTATTTTTCTGTAGTTTTTCCATTTCGAGGGTAGATTCCATCTCTTTAACTAAAATACAATTATTTTCTGACTTCCTGGGAAGATATTATAAAACTAAGGTCCATCTAGTCAAGGGTATGGTTTTTCCTGTGGTCATGTATGGATGTTGGAGAGTTGGACTGTGAGGCAGGCTGAGCACCGAAGAATTGATTCTTTTGAACTGTGGTGTTGGAGAAGACTCTTGAGAGTCCCCTGGACTGCAAGGAGATCCAACCAGTCCATTCTGAAGATCAGCCCTGGGATTTCTTTGGAAGGACTGATGCTAAAGCCGACACTCCAGTACTTTGGCCAGGTCATGCGAAGAGTTGACTCATTGGAAAAGACTCTGATGCTGGGAGGGATTGGGGGCAGGAGGAGAAGGTGATGACAGAGGATGAGATGGCTGGATGGCATCACTGACACAATGGATGTGAGTCTAAGTGAACTCTGGGAGATGGTGATGGACAGGGAGACCTGGCATGCTGTGATTTATGGGGTCGCAAAGAGTCGGACACGACTGAGCAACTGAACTGAACTGAACTGAACTGAACTGAAAGTGAAAGTCGCTCAGTTGTTGCAGACTCTTTGCGACCCCATGGGACTATACAGCTCATGGAATTCTCCAGGGCAGAGTAATGGAAAGGCAATTAGTAGCCCTCCAGTAAATATTTGTTGAAAGTATCTTTTTTTTTTTTTTTTGGTTGAGAATAAGGGAAACGTTGAATATCTTGAAAATCAGGCTGTAAAAGTCTATTCTTTAGGTTGTAGATGGTGAACACCACTAACCCTTTTGAATAGGTGAGTATTAGGACTTTACCATATTTAGAAAGAATTGGAATTCTGGGGGAAAGATTAATCTAAGGGCACACCTCAGAATGGGTTATGATGAAGACACAGAGAGGATGGGAAATGACAAAGCAGTGAGAGGCTAGCCAGAAACTTTGGAAATGAACAGAAAAGGGCAAGTTTAAGGAATCTTAAAGGTCTTTTTCAAAAGAACACACACACACACACACACACACGTACAGACACATACTACTATGATTAAGAAGAAAACCCAAGAAGCCAGGGAAGATTTGTTCTGACATGGAAAAAAGAGTTCAGTTTTGAATATGCTGACTGTGAGGTTGTGGTGGCTTAATCAAGTGAAATTATCCTATGGATAGATGATAACTTCGACCAGGGATAGAATTGTATATGTAAGAAACCGCTCTAAAACTATGCTAACTAGAACTATGGAAATAAAGTTCTTCAAGAAGACTTTTTAGCAAAAGGAGTAGAAATCCAAGCCCTGGGAAAAGGTGATAGTTTTGATGCCCAGGGATAGGCAGGGGATGGGGAAGGTCAAGGCAGACGCGGGTGGGGTACAGGGCAGAGATGTAGGTATGTGATGCTGTGGCATGGTAGCAACAGGGGCATGATGGAAAGAAGTGTAGAGAAAGAGGAATAATTAGTGGTGTCAAGTATCTGGCACCTGCTGCTGCTGCTGCTAAGTCACTTCAGTTGTGTCTGACTCTGTGCTACCCCATAGACGGCAGCTCACCAGGCTCCCTCGTCCCTGGGATTCTCCAGGCAAGAACACTGGAGTGGGTTGCCATTTCCTTCTCCAAGGCATGAAAGTGAAAAGTGAAAGTGAAGTCACTCAGTTGTGTCCAACTCCTGGCGACCCCATCGACTGCAGCCTACTAGGCTCCCCTGTCCATGGGATTTTCCAGGCAAGAGTACTTGGTAGGTGCTTAATAACTATTTGTGGAGTAAATAAAATGCCTTAGGGAATCTGAGGAAAATGGGAACACAGAAAGAAGGCTGGAGATCTTTAGAATGTGGGGGAGATCAGTTTCATCTGGAGCATGGGTGGTAAGAAAATAAGGACAATGGGGATAAACCAGGCTCTGAGGTGATACAAAAAAGGTTAATTAAAATACATCTTATTAAAACATGGAACTTTGTAACAATTCTTTAAACCTGTTACCTAGATTATTCTTCCTGTTTTGGGGAATTCTGAAATTTCCTTAACCTACCCCATCCTCCTTTTTAAAAGAGGAGTGATATTTAGAGTTTGAAAATATTGCCAGTATTCCTACTTCCAAACCTCTTCCCCCTTATACACTGTGTCTATTTAAAGAATGCACACCTGCATAAACCAGGCGAGGCTGAAGAGTTTTTATTCAAATACTCTAGATACATTCAGATCAATTGTTGAGAAAACAAAGACGTGTTTCCGGAGAGAAAGCACAGCAAATTTGTTAATAAGAATCCATGTATCCTTTCGAATTTTGGGGAAAAATTTCTGCATTAGTATTGTAACTATATATACTTAGCAAATTGTCTCAGTCACACCTTCTCCTAATTCCTGTTCACTTTGAAGAAGAACTTGGCCCATAGTAGATTTAATGATGTTATTGCTTTAATATTGTTTCTGAAAATTTAAGTTTTTTCTGTTCAAAACAAACTCATACATTCTGCAACTTGCTATTAAAAGTGTAGGATATTCCTCAATTGTTTTTAGTTATGAAATATAAAATACATTTATGACATTTGAAGCACCTTATTTTACTACTTTTGATGACAGTCTCTGGAATACATTTTCTTGCTTTTAAATTCTTTGGAGTCTCTAAGCAGGTGTGTGTCACATAAGGTAAGGGAATAAAAAGAGAGTTTGAAATAAAAAGAGGATAAAACAAAAAACCATTCCATAACTTTAGAAGACAATTCATATTTTGAGTTACAACATTAGACAATGGTAAAGTTAAGATAATAGATGATGTCTCTCTGAATTGTAGTTCCTGATGGTATGAAACACAGGTATACTCTCACTTAAGTAGAACAGAATGAACATCCTGAATGATGGATTACTGGTGAACAGCGTCCACAGTGGTTCCATTTCTCTGCTTGTCAGGGAAGTGCCAAGAGTGAGGTCTTGGACAGGCCAGGGGCAATGCAGTGTGTGGGCCCGCAGTCTGGCTCAGGTGCCAGATCTGGGGCTATGGGTACCCATCTCGGTCCCCACCAACCTCAGCCTGTCTTGCTAAGGACAAGAGCCCTCTCCCCAAGAGAAGGCAGATCCCCATGTAGGAATACAGTGCAACTTCCATGCCCACTCAAGGCTCAGTGTCTGTGGTTCTGCTCCTGGTCTGGGGAAACGATACTATACTAGTTTATTATGGAAAACCTCCAAGAGAATACAAGGAAAAACAAGTTCAGCAACTAATCAAGAAATGTTTAGTATATTAAATTATATATACTGCTTATGAAATTTTACTCTGAAGTAAAGATGAAAACTTTTAAGGAAGTGGAGCTAAATTAGTTAACATGTGAGGATTTTGTAGAAGTTTGGTTTACCTTTTACCATAGGTACCCACGAGCCCCTCCCAGTAGTCACTCCTTGGCACTGTTTAAGCCTCAGAACTGGATCCCCAAACTTAAAACTTCCGTTTATAATCAGTTCTGTACTGCAGGAGACAGATGCTCTTAAGGCTTTTAAAAAATCTTTTGGGATCAGTCTTTGAGGAGCTGTAGAATTTTAAAAAAATATTAATTTTTCTTTCAAGCTACTTTACAAAGTGTTTAAAGAATATTTCTTCTATTATCATTTATTAACATTTACAATGCTAACTTTTAAATATCAAGTTTGTGTCTGAAACACAAACTTGACACTAATATTAGACTAATATTATTATGTTGACACTAATATCTGTATTCTCAGAGTGAACAAACTGGGAAAGATCTATATACAGCTTGAATTCATGTAATAACAGCTCTTCCTTACCATGTGTACGTGGAAATTCCTTCATCCTTAATCTTAAAAGCAAGATGCATGAATAAAATATATTTCAAGCTGTCTATAAATGTGGATTTTTCTCCTGCACTTTTCTTACAGTCGAAAACTTGCTAGAAGTTGTTACATCTGATATATTATATGGCTATACTGGAAAAGAGTCCAGGTTCTTATTTTATAAAAATAATGTTCAGTATAATTGATCTTTCAGAAAACATACCCTCATGTACTTGATACAGCAAAATAAATTCAACAGTTAGTAATTAAATGTGAACAGAATTGTGAAAATATTATCAAGAGTTCTAAGTTGTTGGTCTCTGGTCTGTGTTTTGATAGCTCTAGCTAGAGTTAGGGATATTTCTTCTTGTCCTTTGCTTTCTATTGCAGTTTTGTGATGTCAAAAATAAACACTAGGATTCTCAAGTTAAAAAAAAAATTTAGATAAGGATATTGACTCACCACTTTCCATACTGGATGATTCTGGTAAATTTCCTTCTTAATGGCAACGTAGGATTTCAGGTGAATGGTGGATTTTCCTTGACAAGGGAGCCAGTCTCTTGGAAAGGTCAGCCTGATTCTGATGGGAAAGGCTTCTGTACATGGTAATGATGCTTCTGAAATGACTTGCTTTAGATTTGATTAAATGCAAATCCTTTGGTGTCTGTTTCTCTACAATTTGCATCCCCAGTGTAGATTATATATGAAGGTACTTTTTCCCTCCGCAAGTAGATTTTTATTCAGTAACAATGAGTTTCCATTAGGAACAAACTCTCTTAAACATTTATTATGGAAACAAGGAATCTATTATTTGTTTTATGAATAGCAGTGGAATTTTCTATCCCTTTTACATAGAGTTCAATTTTGAAAAATACTGTGTATGAAAAAAAAACATATTTTCCAGTAGGAAATATAAATATTATACTGTTAATTCTGTAATTATGAATACATGATTTTTATAAGCTGGGTATCTTTTAGATATATATAGAATTCAGAAAGGAAGTTGTTTTTGTTTAGGAATAAAAAGAAAAATGAATGTCACTTTAATACAATGGGATAGCCTTTTTATTATATATAGAGCATAAATATATTATATATATTGGAGGTTTCTAAAATCTGGCAGTACTACAGAATCACTAGTGGAACTTGTTAAAAATACTTTTGCCCAACCCCACAGCCAATTCTAATTCAGAATCATTTGAACTAGGGCTCAGAGAGCTATATTTTGAATTTTTTTTTTTTTTAGTTTAAAAAAGATTTATTGTTTGTTTGTTTTTAATGCACATTCAGCATGAAATCTTCTAGATTGAAATGTAAAGGTCTTTTCTGATATTTTCCTTATTTATTTTTACCCACTATTGCAGCTTAACCTAATTTTGGTCTCCCAGTCCTGAACAAAGTTAGTTCCTGGTTGTTCTGGAATTGTATAACACTTGGTGTTTCAAGACTTCCAGGCTTCCCTGGTGGCTTAGACAGTAAAGAATCTGCCTGCAATGCAAGAGACCAGCGTTTGATCCAGGGGTCAGGAAGATCCCCTGGAAGAGGCCTTGGCAACCCACTCTAGTATTCTTGCCTGGAAAATCTCTATGGACAGAGGAGCCTGGAGGGCTACTATCCACAGGGTTGCAAAGAGTCGGACACAACTAAGCAATCAACACTTCAGGCCTTCAAACATAGGTGACAACAAGTGGTCCTCCAGCTCTGGATCACATGCTCATTTCAGACAGATGGAATCCAGACAACAGTGGTTGTGTTTTAGTCAAAGTGTGTTCTGGACATCTTCTGAGGTCCTGGAGACTGGTTCAGAAGATCAGTATAGTTGAAATTGATTTCATAATAAAAATAAAAAGTTATCTGCCCTTTATTCTCTCACTCTCTAGTGAATGCCCAGAAGAGTTTTCTAGAAGCTACATGAACTGTGATACTATAGCATATTGAGTGGAGAAGCAGATAGAGTCCACTTTCTGAAGCCAGGCAGTGAGGCCATTTGTAAAACTGTAAAACAGTGCCCTTTTCAATAAATTTGTTTGGGGCTTGGAAATCATAGCCTTTTTTATTAAAAGTTATTTATGTTGACATGTTATGGTTTATCACAACTATTTTAAATGAATAATAAATATTTCAAATACTATTAGCTTTAATTTACAGTGTAATAAATATTGTGAATATAAGTCCTATAAAAAGCTGGTTGATGTCCTCAGCAGTGTATAAAAAAGTAAGGGGTTCTGAGGCTTAATAGCTTGAAAACTTTCCTCTGGAAGAACATCTGTAGTTCAAATGAGTTTCTAGAATGTTCTAACTCACAGTAGATTTGAGAACCTTGTGTCTACATTTCTCTTACCGATAGGATACCATTTGTGGTATCCACATTTCCATAAGAAAACCAAAATGACAAAATTTATTTCAATTTTCCAGTTTCCTGCACCTGTTTTCTTTACTCTTTTAAGCAAATGAGAAGACACAGAGAGGATAACCGCATTGGTCCTAGAGCTTGTGATTTGGATTCTATTTTAAGCAGGAGTGCCCTGGTGGGCATCCAAATTCATTCTTGCTTATTCTTTGAACCAATAGCTCTATAGTAAAATAAAATATAAAAATTTAAGCCACAGCAAATTCTCTAACATGTATATTCTTTGCAACACTGTAGTTTTTTTTTTAATTTAAATTTTATTTTTTCACTTTACAATACTGTATTGGTTTTGCCATACATTGACATGAATCCACCACAGGTGTACAGAACACTAGTTTTAAAAGAGCTGGAACATTAGAAAATTTCCAAGTAGAATGGAACCTTTTGCAAACATAGATACAGCACCCACTGCTGAAAGAAAAGAGCTCAACCTCTTCAGCATGGCGCTTCTATGGTCTGGCCCATCTTACCTTTCTTCTTGTCTTCTGTTTCTTCCCCTAGCACAGCCTCCACCCCAGTGCACAGTGTGGGCCTTGACCACCTGACTCAGAATTACCTGCAACACTCAATCAATGCAGTCTATCTTAGATTTACTGAATTTAGGATAAATCTGGCCATCCTGTCAGATAATCTGCATTGTACATTATAATTGTGGTTCTTAATAAATACTGAAGGTTAAGGCTTGCTCTAGCAAGAACTGACCTGTCAGTGGTTTTCAAGATTCAGCAGAAATGCTACCTTCTCCAGGCAATTTGCTTGTATTCTCATCAAGATGGATTCAGTGGCCCATTTCATGGTGCTTCTTGCTTGAATCTCTAATGGCACTGATTTCATGCTGCTTTCTATTCTGAACAATGGTTTTTGCATAGCTAGCCCCCATCCCCAGCCAGAATGCCTCTCCCTTCTGCTCTGTATTCTGCTCTTAACTGTGTTTATGGTGCTGTGCACCTAGAAGTCCCCAGTGAGTGCCTGCCATAATGAATCCTGCTACAGAAGGCATCAGAGATGACAGTTACTGGGTAGAAGTAGCAGTAAGAAATAAAGCATAGCAAAGGGAATTCCATTATTTTTCATGGTAGAGAAATGTTATCACAAGTACTGAGTTAGCCAGAAAGTTCATAAGATGTTGCAGGAAAACTTGGATGAAGTTTCTGGTCAACCCAATATAACCTTTCTCTTTCCACAAACTGAACACAACACCAAAGAGTTTGTAACCATCTTCTTGTAGGCTGCTCCTGCATCAATAGCTCAAAGTCATGATGATTTTCTAGAACAATTTTAATGCAGAAATGTCTACTACACTGCAGAAGATTAGACATCAGTGGGAGAGCTGAGATGCACTGAAGTTGAGAAATTGATTTGCAATCGATATAGGCTTGAGCTTTAAAGGTATGCTGTAGTGCACTTGCTGTATTTGTGTAGTGAAGTCACTCAGTCGTGTCCGACTCTCTGTGACCCCATAGACTATAGCCTACCAGGCTCCTCCATCCATGGGATTTTCCAGGCAAGAGTACTGGAGTGAGTTGCCATTTCCTTCTCCAGAGGATCTTCCTCACCCAGGAATCGAACCCAGGTCTCCCGCATTGTAGGCAGACACTTTACCATCGTCTACATAGAATTAGATACATTTAAAAAGAAATCCCTTGGAGAGAACCAGATGGCGGAGGAGTAGCTGGAAGTGGAGTACTTCTCTCTCCACTGACACATCAGGAATACACCTTCAGACACAGAAGTGCATCCAGAACAACAGCTGAGAGTGGACAGGAGTACCTGACCAGAGGGAAAGAATATACAGAACCACGCAAAACTCAGTAGGATGAAGGAACTAAGGGGAAAAAACAGGAGTGTTAGTAGGACTGGACCTGCCCTTCAGGAACTGAAGCAGGGATCAGGGCAATCGTCTGAGTCAGAGGAGAAACATTTAAGGCTGAGAGGGTAACAGCTGATCTGTGGCAGCCTAAATGGAATGAGAACCAGACCTCACCACAGCCATACATACCTTGGACAGGGATGCAGGTCCCCTGGAAGGTACAGTGGCTGGGAGCTAGAGTTTAGGGATTGTGGAGCAATCCCAGGGTGAGGGCTGCTGTCGACTGCAAAGAGATGAATTGAGAGGATGTGAGGGAGGAGGTTGTGGTGGGGATGCCTGTGGAGGAAAGCCAGGCAGCCGTGGAAACAAGGTGATACAGTTGAGTCACGCGTAGGGGGTGGAGCCATCACCATAGCCTTTCTCTCCCCACACACCTGCATCAGCAGCTGAACAATAGAGAGGCTGGCCCATCAAATGCCTGATGCACTGAACTACAGAGCAGGACCCCAGCCAGGATGCTCCTTTAAGTGCCTGAAGCACTGAACTACAGAGTAGTTCAGGCAAGGGAGCTCTCTAAGTGCTTCAATGGGCGGAACTACAGAGAAAGACTGGTCAAAGAGGCCTTCTGATTGCCATCTACAAGCGGCTCAAAAAAAGACTCTGAGAAGACCATAACTCCTGCGGCAGAAGCAGTCTGTGTCCCAGCACACTTGGTGCTGCCAGGGTCCCCACAACCCAAGCAGCTGCATCATCTTCACACTCAACTCTCACTGGGGCAGAGCTGCCACCGGCAAAAAACGTCTTGCATCTATGCGCTCAGGGTCGCTTCAGTAGTGTCCAACTCTTTGGGACTCTGTAGACTGTGACCCACTGGGCTTTTCTGTCAGGGAGATGGGTTCTCCAGGCAAGCACACTGGATCATATTAGCCAATACTGGTTGCCATACCCTTCTAGAGCACTATATTTCCTGCTACCCTAGCCACCAACTACGCTGAGTACCTGGTGCTGCCAGAACCCCTGCATCCCAAGCAGTTGCACCACCTCCACACCTGGTCCTCACAGGGGCAAACCCAGTCCTCCAGAGCAGCCTCAGGAGCAAACCCAGCGCACGGCCCACATGCAGAGGTGGATATAAAACCACAATTGAAACCAGGGGCAGTGTAGCTAAGAAAGAAGATCCAAAACCTTCCCACCAGCTGTAGAAGCTGCAGATTAAATCCACACAACCAACTAAACAGGCTCTCTGTCTATGGTATATATAAAAGGTTATTTAGAGTTCCCACAAAAGAAAACAAACTACTTTTGATAGCTGTGGACATTGGAGGCAAGAACACACAGGAGTAGGACCAGATTAGAGTCTGAGCTGCCCCCACAGCAGGTCCAGAGATCAGCACAGTGTTGGAGGGCATCCTAGGGAGGTGAGGTTGGACTGTGACTCAGCGAGGGAAAGGACTCTGACAGCAGTGACTCAAGAAAAACATTTATTATTATGTTTTGACTTGTTCTGTAGATTCTTTTGGATTTTTTTCTTTTTCTTCCTTTCCTCCCACTCTGTTGTAGTCATTCATTTTATTGGCACTATGAAATCTAATTAAGCTTCTGAGCTTTTTTTCCCCTCAGTCATATTTTTTATTGTTGTTATAAACCTCTGCCACTTTTGCAGTTCTGTAGAGTTCTCCACCCTTTTTTTTTCTTTTCTATTTAAAAAATTTTAAAACCTATTATTATTTTTCTACATTTATTCCTTTGTTTGCTTTTCCTAGTGTTCTTTTCTCCTTGCAGTTAATCTTTACTGTATATAAATCTTCTTTATCTACCTCTATTTAACTTTGCCTATCTATTCTTTCTTTCCTTTCCTCTCAATATATTTGTTAGCTTTATTTTCATTGCTTTATTCCCCAATAGGCACCTTGCTTCAGTTTTGTTTTCCAGTTTTTGCTTTAGTTAGTTTTGTTCTGGTAGATATCATTTTTGGTTTCCTTTATTAGTTGGGCCAATCTATTGTATTTTATTTTTGATGGAATGTTTTGGTTTTGCTTATGGCTATGAAATTAAAAGACACTTACTCCTCGGAAGAAAAGTTATGATCAACCTAGACAGCATATTCAAAAGCAGAGACATTACTTTGCCGACTAAGGTCCATCTAGTCAAGGCTATGGTTTTTCCTGTGGTATGGATGTGAGAGTTGGACTCTGAAGAAGGCTGAGCGCTGAAGAATTGATGCTTTTGAAGTGTGGTGTTGGAGAAGACTCTTGAGAGTTCCTTGGACTGCAAGGAGATCCAACCAGTCCATTCTGAAGGAGATCAGCCCTGGGATTTCTTTGGAAGGAATGATGCTAAAGCTGTAACTCCAGTACTTTGGCCACCTCGTGTGAATTGTTGACTCATTGGAAAGGACTTTGATGCTGGGAGGGATTGGGGGCAGGAGGAGAAGGGAATGACAGAGGATGAGATGGCTGGATGGCATCACTGACTCGATGGACGTGAATCTGAGTGA
>SJYV01050960.1:0-19159 GCA_006410875.1 Neotragus pygmaeus
AGTAGTAGATATAATGGTCATCTGAGTTAAATTCACCCATTCCAGTCCATTTTAGTTCGCTGATTCCTAGAACATTGACGTTCACTCTTGCCATCTCCTGTTTGACCACTTCCAATTTGGCTTGATTCATGGAGCTAACATTCCAGGTTCCTATGCAATATTGCTCTTTACAGCATCGGACCTTGCTTCTATGACCAATCACACCCACAACTGGGTATTGTTTTTGCTTTGGCTCCATCCCTTCATTCTTTGTGGAGTTATTTCTCCACTGATCTCCAGTAGCATATTGGGCACCTACTGACCTGGGGAGGTCCTCTTCAGTATCCTATCATTTTACCTTTTCATCCTGTTCATGGGGTTCTCAAGGCAAGAATACTGAAGTGGTTTGCCATTCCCTTCTCCAGTGGACCACATTCTGTCAGACCTCTCTACTATGACCTGCCCATCTTGGGTGGCCCCACGGGCATGACTTAGTTTCACTGAGTTAAGACAAGGCTGTGGTCCTAGTGTGATTAGATCGACTAGTTTTCTGTGATTATCGTTTCAGTGTGTCTGCCCTCTGATGTGCTCTTGCAACACCTACTATCCTACTTGGGTTTCTCTTACCTTCGGCATGGGGTATCTCTTCATGGCTGCTCCAGCGAAGCACAGCCGCTACTCCTTACCTTGGATGAGGGTTATCTCCTCACTGCCGCCCCTCCTGACCTTTAACATGGAATAGCTCCTCTAGGCCCTTCTGAGCCCGTGCAGCCACCGCTCCTTGGACGTGGGGTTGCTCCTCCCGGCCGCCGCCCCAGGCCTCGGACATGGGGTAGGTCCTCCCGGCCACCACCCCTGACCTCGGACATGGGTAGCTCCTCCCAGCTGCTCCTGCGCTGTCACAGCCCGGCACTCTCGGCCTCTGCCCCTGACCTCGGAAGCGGGGTAGCTGAAACTACAGTATTTTGGCCACCTCATGCGAAGAGTTGACTCACTGGAAAAAGACTCTGATGCTGGGAAGGACTGGGGGCAGGAGGAGAAGGGGACGACTGAGGATGAGATGGCTGGATGGCATCACTGACTCGATGGACGTGAGTCTGAGTGAACTCTGGGAGTTGGTGATGGACAGGGACGCCTGACGTGCTGCGATTTATGGGCGCGCAAAGAGTTGGACATGACTGAGCGACTGAACTATTCCTAACCCTGGTACTTTTGTTGCCTTCATTTTCTCTGGCAATCTCCCCTTGGCAACTGACAAACTTGACCACTGTCTCCTCCAGATACTCAATTTCCTTGATATTAACAACCCAGGGAGACTTCACGCTCATCCAACTTGTTAAAATTCTCTTTTTCAGTTTTTGTTCCTCTTCCTCTGACAGCCCTTCAAATCACTGCTTTCCAAACCTTTTCATTGAAATACCATTAATGACAAAGGTGATAAACATTTACTTCCCCAGTCACCACCCACATCACACATGTAAATGAAACTCAAGTGACTCATGTCAAGGAGAAATTGAATAGTCTCATTTTAGGTTTTAAGTTGCTCCAAATTTTGCATCGTTCTTCATAAATATTCACATGCTGTACTAAAATTTCAAATTGGTCACAAGTTTAAGTTTTCTTCCCAATTTATCCGGTACAGGTTTCAAGAAAACGCACCTATCACTTATGCCACAAGTATGAATTATTTAGTGTCTTCTATGTGCTAGGCACTAGGGATACAATGTGAACAAAACAGACATTGCCCAGTCCTCATGGAGCTTTTGCAGTCTAGAGCAGGAGACAGACAAGGGGCGCTGTTTACAGTTCAGACCTACTCATGAAAAGAATGGATGAATGAATGGAAGAAAGCAGAGTAAAGTGGGGAGTTCTAATTAAGTCAGTAAAGAGATGGCTTCTCTGACATGTAGGATGTTTTTCCTGTGGCTTCACACCCCTGAAACCCTTGTCATTCCTTGCTGGTGTTTTCAGGATGTTGATCCACTGTCCTCTTTCACTTACTGTGCCATTTCCCTGGATATCTTACGTATGTCCAGCAGACTCACCTCAGTCAGTAAGGGCATAAATGATTTGTACATGATTAATGAATTTGGCCTCATTGACATATACAGATTATGGCACTTGATGCAATTTCAGAGTATTCTTTTCAGATACATACAGAACATTAACAAAATCAGATCATATTTTTGGCCACTGAGAAAGTCTCCACAAAGCAAAATCAAAACAAATCAAAAGATTGAAAAAAAATGAATATCTACACTAACCACTAATCTGGAAGACAAAAGCAAAAAGAAAAACAAGAAAAGCTCCTGTATGTTTGGAAGTTAAAAGGCAGACTTCAAAATATACCATGGATCAAAACATCACACGACTGATCAAGTATTTTGACTTGAATATGACTAAAAATACTAAATATCAAAACTTGTAGGATACAGATAAAATATGAGAGGAATTTCTGTTCTTAAACACACATCAGAAAACAGCAGGGAGTCACTTATCTGCACAACCACATCAGGGAATCGGGGAGCAAGCTGTTCTCTTCCTACCATCTTGGGCCCTGTGGGAGCCTACTGGGAACAGGACTTTTAAAACGACAAATACATCTGGCAGGCTGTAGTCCAAGGCCATCTTTGCTGGCTATAAGCAGGGTCTACGGAGCCAGAGGGAACACACAACTGTCGTGAAATTGAAAGTGTATATGCTCGAGATGAACTGAATTTTATCTAGGCAAGAGATGTGCTTATGTGTACAAAGCAAAGAACATACACAGTGATGCCTGGAGGAAAACCTAGTAAAACTAGAGTAATCTGGGAAAAGATAACTCACGCTCATGGAAACAGTGGCATGGCTCCTGCCAAATTCCAAAGCAGCCTTCTTACAAAGGCCATTGGACACAGAATCCATGTGATGCTGTACTCTTCAAGGATTTAAACTTATTGAAAAGTAAATCAATAAAAGTGTGGTTAAAAAAAAAAATCAGGGAAGAAAAAAACCCAGGGAATGAAATCCAAATAAAAAGACAGAAAAAAACAAAAATAAGGCCAGAAATTAAAGAAACAGGAAAAAATAACAGAGGACCAACAAGAGCAAAAGAAAAAGATTAATAAAAATAGATTAAAAGAAAAAGATTAATAAAATTAATAAACCACTGGTAAAACTAAGTAGGAAAAAAAGAAACAGAAGATACAGATAACAGTATTAGAAACAAAAAGGAAATATCACCACAGGTCCTAAGACATTTAAAATGTGAAAGATATTAACAGCTTTGTTCCTATCAACTAGGTGAAATAAACTGGGAGAGGCAGTTATCCATGCATCTCTTGTGTTCCTGGTACGTGCAAGATCCTGGCTACCATTTACCTGAGCCATTTCTCAGGGCAGCATGTACAGTGGGCAACCAAGTGATATGAGGCACAACCGCCCTCCACGGAGAACAAGCAAGCTTACTGCTTGCTGTAAGAGTAGTGGATCCCTTAAGCTCAGTGTTCCTCAGATGTGACAGACCATTGCATATATGCTGAAAGTAGTGCTGCTTGCTGTGTCACGAGCAATAAAACCTTTTTTCTGATCCAGGAGTTGTGTGTCTTCTGCCAGAACCCATCAAACAGTAACAGGCATTGTACATGAGTAAAATCAAATCCCAGACCTGACAAAATGGATAGGGAGGGACTTCCAGTGATTCCGAAGATACCATCAAATTCTCAAATGTAAACTGGACAAAACAGTAAAAAACTATCACTCGAGGGCTCTGGAAATTGACCAAATGCAAACAAGCTGATAATCATTTATTCACTTTGAAAAATCTTGCTGAATTCTGGGTTGGAATCTGTGGCATTCTTACCAGGAACTGTTCTCATCTTCCGACCCTCGTACATGCCTCAGCTTTGTTGGGGCAACAGCGCTACCACTATGAGGCCAACAAGGCCAGGAGCCCAAATACTGCTCTCAGTCAAGTCCACACCTGGTGTGCCATCATAAAAACTGCAAACTTGGGAGGACAGAAATAGGGAAAGCTCACAGCTGTTAGCCTGAAGTCGTGGCTCATGTGAGGTGTACAGCAGACCAGTGGAATAGCCAAAAATCTACAGGGAGATTCTGGAGATGAGGGAACCCACTGAGGGTCAAAGTCAGCTCATCACTTACATTTGCATGACTGGGAGGTTACATGAACACGGGAGAAACACGCCTGCCCCTGCAGATATCTGCGTTTGAACCCTGGTCCTAGCACTAATTGTGTGACCTTTGGCAAGTCAGTTTAATCATTCTGTGTGTCAGTTTCTTAATCTGTGAAGTGGGAAAGAGCAGTGTTGAGAGGAACACATAAATTATATTGAATGTAGGACATAGTACAGCAGGCATATAGTGTTACTAAAGTGTTTACTGTTCAGTTCAGTTCAGTCGCTCGGTCGTGTCTGACTCTTCGCCATCCCATGGACTGCGGCATGCCAGGCCTCCCTGCCCATCACCAACTCCCGGAGTTCACTCAAACTCATGTCCATTGAGTCGGTGATGCCATCCAACTGTCTCATCCTCTGTCGTCCCCTTCTCTGGCCTTCAGTCTTTCCCAGCATCAGGGTCTTTTCCAATGATTCCGCTCTTCATATCAGGTGGCCAAAGTATTGGAGTTTCAGCTTCAACATCAGTCCTTCCAATGAATATTCAGGACTGATTTCCTTTAGGATGGGCTGGTTGGATCTCCTTGCAGTCGAAGGGACTCTCAAGAGTCTTCTCCAACACCACAGTTCAAAAGCATCAATTTTTCACTGCTCAGCTTTCTTTATAGTCCAACCCTCACATACATACATGACCACTGGAAAAACCATAGCCTTGACTAGACAAACCTTTGTTGGCAATGTAATGTCTGTGCTTTTTAACATGCTGTCTAGGTCATAATTTTTCTTCCAAGAAGCAAGTGTCTTTTAATTTCATGGCTGTAGTCACCATCTGCAGTGATTTTGGAGCCCAAGAAAATAAAGTCTGTCACTGTTTCCCCAACTACTTGCCATGAAGTGATGAGACCAGATGCCATGATCTTAGTTTTCTGAATGTTGAGTTTTAAGCCAACTCTTTCACACTTCTCTTTCACTTTGATCAAAAGGCTCTTTAGTTCTTCACTTTCTTCCATAAGAGTGGTGTCATCTGCATATCTGAGGTTACTGATATTTCTCCTGGCAATCTTGATTCCAGCTTGTACTTCATCCAGCCCAGCGTTTCTCATGATGTATTTGCATATAAGTTAAAGCAGGGTGCCAATATACAGCCTTGACATACTCCTTTCCCTATCTAGAATCAGTCTGTTGTTCCATGTCCGGTTCTAACTGTTGCTTCCTGATCTGCATACAGATTTCTCAAGAGGCAGGTCAGGTGGTCAGGTATTCCCATCTCGTGAACAATTTTACAGTTTGCTGTGATCCACACAGTCAAAGGCTTTGGCATAGTCAATAAAGCAGAAGTAGATCGTTTTTCTGGCATTCTCTAGCTTTTTTGATGATCCAGCAGATGTTGGCAATTTGATTTCTGGTTCCTCTGCCTTTTCTAAATCCAGCTTGAACATCTGGAAGTTCATGGTTCACGTACTCTTGAAGCCTGGCTTGGAATATTTTGAGCATTACTTTACTAGCATGTGAGATGAGTGCAATTGTGTGGTAGTTATGAACATTCTTTGGCATTGCCTTTGGGATTGGAATGAAAAGTGACCTTTTCTAGTCCTTTGGCCACTGCTGAGTTTTCCAAATTTGCTGGCATATTGAGCATAGCACTTTCACTTTTTTTGTTTGTTTACTGTTACTACTTCTCAAAAGTGTTTTAAAAACACTTGCCATCAGTATTTTGGGGAGGTATCCAAGATTCAGCCCAGGTGTACTGAATCAAAGTCTTACAGTCATGGTAAAGAACCTGAGAAAGATGTTTTTTCACAAGTTGACTAAGTGATTCTTATACCACCAATATTTGAGAACTGTTGTTTTTAGGTAAGATTTATAGTTTTATGCTTGGGGTCTTTGTCCATGTGCCTTGTAGGTACAAACTATCATATTTACTTCAGTATCCTCACTGCCGAGCACACAGTAGGTAGTCAAACATCTATTAAGTAACAGAAAGCTTTATTTAAAGTCAGTCAGCATCCAGCTCTGCAATTCCCACCATGCAGAATAAATGAGAAATTAGGCTTGGAATTTAAACCTTTGCACTAATATAAAAAAGCTAAAATTACTCTTATAGAGCAGTGATTCTTTAACAAAACTTTGTGAATCATGAACTCCCAAGAATGTGATAAACACTATAAACTCTCTTCAGAAGACTAAAGATATGTTAAAACTTGCAAATAATTTTAAGGGGTTCACCTCAGGTTTTAAAAAACCTCATACAAAAACTGACTTATAAAAACTGTTTCTTAAAACAAAACACTAGGTTCTTATTTATCACTGAATCCCTATTACTAGAAAAAAGGATAGATAGAGCATACTTGGCAGTAGATAAGTATTTGCTTAATGAATAAATGAGTCACTGGCGAAAGGATGTGATCATCTGGAACTCCTTGAGTCACCCAAGGGTGATGTACAATAGAGAATGAAAGCACAGAGACTGTATATCTTATTCATGACTAAGCTGTAACCTCGAACTTCTACCAGTGGGAAATAAAAAATACAGGTCACTTAGACCAATGTTTCCACTTAAGATGAAACATGAGGAAACACAGTAAATCCCTTAAGACACAGATAGAATTAACCTTGGCAAATCCAGGAAGTCTGTAGCCTCACTCCAGGGCAGGGCCCTCGGGCTCCAGTCTAGAGCAACAGGTGTCTCACCGCTGCTGGTGGATACCTAACCCAACCTTTGTCTTTCCAACTCTTGTTGATGAAAATACCACTCTGCTTCTCAACTTATTTCTCTAGATTGGTAGCAACCCCATGGCAAAAGAGGCTTTACTATTAATATTTCCTGCACTCAAACTAGAAAACAAGAAAATCATAAGAAGCTGCAATCAATGAAACAGACATTAAATATATACCAAAGAAAACAATAGATTTGTGACAACTGGTAGACAGGATAAAGAAGTCAGTCAAACAGGGAAAGGCAAATACCGTATTTCACTTATATGTGGAATCCAAAAAACAAATGAATAAACAAAACAAATAGGCAAAGATACAGGTAATAAACAGGTGGTTGTCAGAGGGAAGAGGGGTGGAGGGATGAATGAAACAGGTGAGAGAAATTTTGGGGCACACATTTCCATACAAAATAAATGAGTCTCTGGGATGAAGTGTACAGTGTGGGGAATACACTCAATAACAACAGAACATGTTTGTATGGTGAGAGCAGGCAGCTAGACTCATCATGACCATTTTGCAATGTACAGAAATACTGGATCACTATGCTGTGCGCCAGGATTGGGCACAGTGCTGTAGGACAGCAACCAAACCACCTCATAGCAAGAGGCCAGATCTGTGGTTGCCAGAGGCAGGGATGTCGTTCTCGGGGGCAAGGGGGGACTGAATGAAGGTGGGCAAAAGGATAAACTACCAGTCATAAGATAAATAAGCACTGAGGATGTAAAGTACATTATCAATATAATTAACATTGCTGTATATTATACATGAAAGTTGCTAAGAGAATTAAGAACTCATAAGAATTCTCATCACAAAATTTTTTTTAAATTTTTATTATATATCTACATGAGATGATGGATGTTCACTGAAATTATTGTGGTAATCATTTCACGATGTACGTAAGTCAAATCATTCTGCTGTACCCCTTAAATTTATATGGTGCTACATGTCAATTATATTCCAATAAAAATGGAAAAAAATACCGGCTCTTTGGATTAATAAAAAAAAATAAAAGTGATAAGCCTCTGGTAAGACTAGTCAAGTAAAAAAGACGATACAAATGTCTTATGTAATACACATGGTATAAATTTGTATACTACATATAGCAGTATTAAGAATGAAAAGCAGGACATCAGTACAGATCTGGCATAAAATTTAAAAAGGAAGGAATAATATTGTGCTAATAAATTTGAAAATGTAGATGAAATGGGCAGACTTTCAGGAATATTCCATTTATCAGTATTACATATTAATAGAAATAGTCTTACTAATTAAAAAAAAAAAATGAAGTCAGCATCCCACAAAAACCACACCAGATCCAACCAAGCAAACTTCACCTTAGATTTGTAGTACAACATTTCAGGAAGAGTAATGTAAATCTTACAGAAGCTCCTCCAGAAACTAGGAAAAGAAAGCCACTCTCTAACTTATTGTATATGGATATGTAATCTTGATAAACAAACCAAATCCAGTTATCAAAAACTAACATCACATCATGACTAGACTTGTTTTACTTCAGAAGGTTGGTTTAATAATAGGAAAGCAATTCTCTGACCACATAAAAAGTATAAAGAGAATAAAGGTGGCAAACAATCATTTTCCTCAATAAATTCAGAAAAAAGTTTTTGATAAAATTCAACAGCATTTAGATCATAAAAAATTCTTTGCAAACTAAGAATAGAAGGGAAATTTCCCAATTTAGTAAAAATACCATAAACTGTCTACTTGAAAACATGCCTAGAGAACAGAAACAAAACAAGAAATGTCTGAAATGGCTTCTATTCAACATTGTAGTCGAGGTCTCTGCAAATGTAATTAGACAAGGAAAACAAAGAAAAGAAAGGTGTGAGAAATAGGAAGACAAATCTGTCCTCACTTGCAGATGATACAACTATATACAGAAAAGTCCAAAAGATTATACAAATTACAAGAATTGACAAAAGAATTTAGCTAAGTGCTGAACAAAAGAATCAATCTGAAAGTTGTGTTTCCACGTATGAGCAACAAATGAAAAATAAGCAATTTAAGGATTATAATAGCATCAAAAAATATAAAGAAAACAAGATTAACTTAACAAAAGTATACAGAACTCATATATGAAGATTACAAATCTTTAGCAAAAGCTCTAAAGACCATAACAATGCAAAGAGGTTCATTCAATGGAAAATGCACTATTAAAGAGGAAACTGTTCATACACTAAATACAATTTTTAATCAAAATTCTAACAGATTTATTTTGTTTTGAAAATTTTATTTTGAAATTTGTGCAACTCTGAACTTTGTTTAAAAGTGTAAAGAACAGATTACAGCCAATATCTTAAAGAACAATGTAGAAACATTTGTTTTACCAATATCAAGAACTGTTAAAGCTTTAGTAATTAAGATACGATGTTACTGGTATATGAACAAAACATTAATGGAATAAAACAGAGCCCAGAAATAGACTCAGATAAATATGGGCACTTAACAGATGAAAGATTTGGCATGGCAAATCAACAGAGAGATGAGTTTTTAAGGGGTGGGGGAATGAACCTGTACACCTGCCTTATCCCAAACAAAAAACTCAATCCAAGTAGAAGACAAAACTATCATACCTTAGAACATAGTACAGAAGATATTCATGACCTCAGGATAGAGAAGTATTTCTTTAACAACACATTAAAACACCAACAAGCCCAGAGGGATGGTACGGGGAGGGAGGAGGGAGGGGGGTTTCAGGATGGGGAACACGTGTACACCTGTGGCAGATTCATGGTGATGTATGGCAAAACCAATACAATATTGTAAAGTAATTAGCCTCCAATTAAAATTAAAAAACAAACACCAACAAGATGGGAAAAGACTGATGCATTTCACTAGAAGCAGAAAGATAAACACAAATTCTAAGAAGATATTTGAAACAGTTATAACCAAAAGATTAATCTCCTGAATATATAAAGGAATCCTGTTAATCAAGACATCCAGTTTTTTTAAATGGGCAAAATATCTGAACAAGGACTTCACAAAAGAGGAAATCCATTTGGTAGACAAACCTGTGAGGAAAAAAATAACCTCACAGAAATATGAAGCAACAATGAGGTTTGACAGCAGTTTCTTTAAAAATATACACTTAACTGAAAAACATCAAAATGGGTAACAGACTTCTGGGTGGGTTTTATTCTTCGAATCATTATTTCTCAAATTGTTTCTTTCTTTGGCTGCACCCGGTCTTAGTTGCAGCACGTGGGATTTAGTTTCCTTACCAGGGATTGAGTCCAGGCCCCCTGTGTTTGGAGCACGGAGTCTCAGCCACTGGACCGCCAGGGAAGCTCCTCTGAAATTCTTAAGTGTTGCTTTTACAACATTACAAACCCAGGAGACTTTCTAAAGTTTTAAAAGTCAAACAGCACAAGTGTGGAACTTTCCATTGTTACTGGTGAGAGCACTAATTGATACTATGGCTTTAAAAAGTTAGATGTCACCTAGTGAAGATGAAGACACACACTCTAAGCAAACATTCCACTCCTAGATGTATCCTCAAGAAAGTCACTTAGTCGTGGCCAACTCTGTGACCCCATGGACTGTATAGTCCATGGAATTCTCCAGGCCAGAATAGTGGAATGGGTAGCCTTTCCCTTCTCCAGGGGCTCTTTCCAACCCAGGGATCAAACTGGGGTCTCCTGCATTGCAGGTGTGTTCTTTATCAACTGAGCTATCAGGGAAGCCCTGCTATTCTCACGGGATGATACATATGTGCAAACAGGACATAACATACAAAAATGTTCATAGTGGCTTTAGAACAGCAAAAATCTAGGCACAATTCAAATGCCTTCATAGAAGAAAAGACCATAACTTTAGTATATTTATATGATGGACTACTACACAGTAATGAAACTACAGCTGTATGCTTTAACATGGATGACTTTGCTAAACAGTCACAAAGGAATATATGTAACATCTAATTTATTAAATAGAATTTAATATTCCATTAAACTTTATTCATGTTTACTTCTGCCTGATTTTTTTAGGCATTTTTCAGGAATGTAGACATCAGTACTATTCAGAGTATGTTCCAGTGACCACACTGAACTGTTACTGGCTGATGAGGAGAGAAGCACGTGAGTAAGCATGCACAGAAAGCAAGCATTCAGGCTGGCTGACAGCAATTTGATATTAACAAAATATTCAAACACATGATTTTGTATTTACTAATAAAAATCTGAGTTTGTGATTACTTGGAAAATTTTTTAAAAGTTCAAGAAGAACTAGCATATATAACTAGTAAAAAGAAAAAATATTTTCATTACAAGTGAAACACTGGTATCGCTAATGAAGAAATAGTCAGGAAAGGATACACAGAGCCTTTTATGGTGTTGGCAATACTACATTTCTTAATCTGAGCATGGGTTATTGAGTATGTGCTTTATAATTTTATTTCTCTTTAAGCTGTACATGTTTAATACCCTGTTTACAATTTTTTAAAGTTTAAAAAATCTGTTATAGACAATACCAATTCTTTAAAAATATATAAATTAATCTGTAGAAAAACTGAAATACATCAAAGGGGATGGTGGATTACTGGTCAGTTTTACTCTATGAACCACAATTTCTGAGATTCCTGTGTTCCCTTCTCTTTTTAAGGTAGTAGTGAGTGAGTGAGTCAAAGTCGCTCAGTCATGTCCAGCTCTTTGTGGCCCCATGGACTTTACAGACCATGGAATTTTCCAGGCCAGAATACTGGAATGGGTAGCTTTTCCCTTCTCCAGGGTATCTTCCCAACCCAGGGATCGAACCCAGGTCCCCCGCATTGTAGGCGGATTCTTTACCAGCTGAGCCACAAGGTAATAGTAGTTTACTAGTAATTACAGCACTAAAAACAGATTATGCCAGACCCTGTGTTATTTCTAGATTTCAGCAAACAGCCTAATAATGCCAGCTTGTGGATAAAATGGAGAAATGTAGACTGAAAAATAGCACATATTGTGGTTTAGGGATAACATCCCCATACTTTCCTTCAGAATTTGGAGACAACCAAGATGGGGAAGTTATTCAGGAGATCACCTTTACTAGTAACAACATATTTTTTGATCTGTACCACTAAATAGACATCCCTGATTTAGAGATTAATTCAACTGCTGGCCAGCTAGACAACCATGCTCCCTCCCGACTCTGGAAGAAGACAAAGCAAAATGCCGTGGGAAGTCTTTTGATCTATGTATTTTCTTGCTCCTTTAGCACTCTGTAGGTATCTTAGAAACCTCAAGTTCTTTCTGCTTCATGACTTAACATTAGTTTCTTACATAGCTATCTCATCTCCCCCAACTTATATTTCTGGAGGTCAGATTATCTTACTCATTTTTGAAATTCCTAGCAGATTATTATGTACACGATGGACTTCTGTATTTGTTACATATTATTTAAGAGCCGTATGAGCTTAGGTTACAGTAAGAACTTTAAGAACTAAAGAAAGATCAAGTGATTAAATTGGACCAATGACAAAAACACAGCTATTATTTATTAAGCACTTGTATATGATAGGCATGGAGCCTAAGTGCTTTATAATAAGTATCTCATTATATTCTCATTGTAGTAGAAATAATCTTAGTAACAAATGAAGAAAAAGAAATATATGGAGTTAACAAGATCATTTGTGTGAGATCACTTAACCATGATCTGATCTTGGCTATAACTCCAAAACCAAAGCACTGAACCAGTACTGAGGTATACTGCTAAGCCTTCAGAAATCTACTCTTCAGTGGTATTTGTAGGTACTACAGCATAGTGGTGGAGAAAGAGGGGTCTGGAACCACAGTGCCATGACTCATATATTTTGCTAATTACTGATATACAGGCAGGTTTCTTAACCTCCATTTCCTCTTTTGTAAAATGGGAATAATACCCTTACTTCAGAGGATAATTGCAAAGATGCAATGGGTCAACACAAGTAAAAGACTGATGTTAACCTGTATTACTGTTATTTATCTGCTACTTTTGTAGACTTGTGCCTAGGAGCCACAGTGTCCCCCATGACATTATAAAGGGGCAACAACATTGAGAAAACTTTGATATTATACAACCAAATGTTACCTTACCTAAAAACTAAGAAGCATTTTAGGGAATTGAAGGCTAAACTTCTTTTCCCCCAAACTTTCAGTAAGAAAACCTAAAAGAAGGTTAAAAAGTGAGGTGATTAGAGGTATTCCTCTTCTTTAACTTACTTTGTTGGTCAGTCTATGTTCCAATGAAATATGAAATAAATTATCACTCTCTTGCTACAAAACTGCACTCCAATGTCTAAGTTGCTAAGGAGCTTTAAAAAGACTTAAATCTTGACAGAAAGAAGTGAAGTCAGTTTGTTGAAAGATTTTTTTTTTATTCTACAAGAATTGATTGATACAATCCTGCAGAACCAACATGTGTCATTTAGACAAATTTCTTCTTCAAAAGTAAACGAAAACGCCCTCTAAATAATTTATATATCAGTGTTTAATTTTTGAAAACAACAGTCAGTAGGGTCTGCTTTGTCCTGTTTAACCATAAATGTTACAAATTTACAAACTGAAGCAAAACTGGATAGTAGAGATTTAAAGGAAATCTTTAAAAGAACTTAAAGCAATTTTAATTGCTTTTCAGTCCACCGTGTTTTCAAAGTTGGTTATCATCAAGCCAGGATGAAAGCTGTGAACCCCAGACCATCTGCTTCTTTAATAAAAAGAATGTTTAGATTATTAGCAAAGTAATATCTTGAAATGTTATCTTCACACAGTTGGAATTTTAGTATAAATTTGCATATCAAGTCCTTTTGCATTATTTATTCTACTTTAAAAATATATACAGCTAATGATGTTTAAATAAGTATTCTGAGCCGTGTATCCAAATATAAACATCTGAGAAATTCAAACTGCAGCAACAAATTATGAATGGATTAAAGAAAAAAGATGAGCTACAAATTATATAGGAAAAGGAAAAGTTCTACTTAATATTCATATCCAGGTAGATATGTATTTTCTAATTTTTATATACATACCTAGTTGAATATAGACAAGCCATCAAACTTTAACCAGTTACAGACTAGACTAAGTCAGTACTATTTTCTACAACAGGTAACAGTGGCGATTTAAAACTTTTCAATATACCTCAATAGTTTTATCACATATACCTCAATAGTTTTATCACAAGTTATTTGTGGTAACAGTCTTTAAATATCATGAAGTTTAGATAGGTACAGATTAAATAACTATTATCTATGCCAAATTTGGCACTTTGATGATACCCAACTCTGGTTAATTAATTAACTATCTGAACACAAGAGCAGACAGGCAACCTGAAAAGGACATTCAATATACTCTCAGGTTTATCACTTTACCAGTACTGTTTAAAATCTGCAAATCTAAATACAGAGGGGCACTTAAAAAGCTGCAGGACAAGAACCCCAACAGAGAAATCTGTAAAATCTTAAACTTCAGTTCTTAATACATTGATAAATATTGTTGAAGGAGTAGCTATTTGGTCTTCAAACATTTTAGAATTAAAGGGTTGAAAGTATGTTCATCCTTTGCTACACTGTAGCATTTTAAATTAGCAAGCAGGACAACCTGAATTCATCTTGCTCTTACATGCAGAAGTGTATGTGCATTTTAAGACAACTTAGAATTAGGAGCTAACTTTTAGTTGGTGGCAGTTAAGTGACTAAAATTGCTGTCCAATTCTGTAGTACCACATACCAAAGTCCTAAAAATATGCCACTCATATTCAGCACTCATCACTTTTAGGTGGGGGAGAGAAACATGGCAAAAAGCAGTCGTATTTTTTTTTTTAAACAGCATAAGAGCTTTAAACACAATTTTGCATCATCTTGTATTCTATCCTAGAATACCTGGGACAAAATCTTATTTCAGTCAGCTCAATTTATGCAAGTTATAAAATACAAACACAGACTAAATCCTATAGTGTACAGAAAATGCACTATTTAATACTCATTAAATGCAGTACAATCAATGAAGATTATCAAATAAGAAACACACACACAGCATTCTAAATTTTTAAATCATCTTAGGGCTGCTAAATCAGAGATTGTACAAATTACATGTGCAAGACAAAAAACAAACAAACAAAAAACCCCAAAAAACAAAGAAGAAAAAGAAAGAAAAAACCAAAGAAACTAACTTCGCAGTGCATCACATCCACTAGAATAAAATGTATGGCACTGTTACAACTTTTATATTAACAACTGTCAATTAAAGCTAGGAATGACTCTCGACATTAAAGCCACATCAGAGCAAGAATCAGCCAATTTAATGTTTAATGAAATAGATCACCTTTTTTCTTTGTAAAAGCACTGAAAATGTAATGTGTGCTGATAACTCACTAGAAGTTTTCTCATGTCATTTGCTCCCCACTGTAGCGTCTTAAATTATTCTGTGGTTATTCTCCCTGTTAACAGTCTGATTTTTAAGGTCTCTGTAAACTCTGTTACTGAAACATACTAATTCCTGTGTGGTAAGAATGTCTTTATGAAAAAAAAATAACCTATCTGGTCATAGATCATAGAATAAACCCAAACAACAAAAACGACATTTTCCAAGCTACTGAGAAATAAATTAAACCATGATGTGTCAATTTAAAATTATATCAATATTAACTAACATTAGATTTTTTTTCCTCATAAAATTAAACAATGCAGAATAGGGCTTGGGCTACAGTTAATCACATTTGGTTTTCTTAAAAACAAAACTTTATTTACTATAAACAACTAAAAGGTAATTTTCTTCCTCCACAACACATCGACATTAAATTGAAGGCTTTGTTTAAAATATCCACTGCTTACAAGAAAAATACTTTTAAAAGGATAAGAGGAATCCAAATTACCAAAGTTTAGTGTGTGAAGAGTAGATAGAAACAACCCAGAAAAGTGTAGATCATTGTGTTGAATATTTATGAATAGCTCAAAATAAGTCCCAAAGTTTTTCTACCTTTACAAATAAAAAAAGGTGTCCTTTCCACAGCTTGGGGATATGCATTATACATCCCCCCCGCCCCCCAACAAGTGTATGAGTAAGGTTCTAAAAATGTTGCCATATTAAGTTCTCTGGTACCTAAAATTAATTGGGGGACAGCAATATTACAGCGGCAATGGTGCATCAATTCTCAAATTACGATCCAACACGAGTTGTTGTGGTTCTTTTATCGGAGAAAAAGCTTTTCAAAAGAAATACCTGCCCTATGCTAACCACCAGGAGAATGAGGGCTTCTCCTACTGACCAGTAGGCCACTCTTGTATTTAGATCCTCAGCTCTGCTTCGGCCTTGAGCTTCTCTCAATCGGAAGTGAGTCTGATAGTCAATGACAGATTTCAGAGCTTCATGAATTGAAACACAGGCAGATTCCATCTAAAGAGAAAGAGTTTCAGTTAGTAGGTTTCATACTTTCTGTACAACCCATCTAGCATATCCATTGTTTCTTTCACTGTGATCACAAGTCCTCATGTGACTAACATTCCACTGAACTGGCCCTCGTTCACTCACTCATTCATGTCAGTGGTCCTGGCAGAGCAACCCTTTCACTTGCTCCCACTAGATGACTGGCAACTGCTTGCCCCAAACTGGAGCATGGCAGCTGCAGCATCTGTAAGGTGGCGGGTGGAACGTGAAGTGAACAGCAGAAGAAACACTAAGCAGTAAAGGCTGGTGGCAACAGAATTTTAAGGCCAGATTCTCCAAGAGGAAGAATTAGGAGGAAGAGAATGACAGGTCAGTAAATTTGACCAATAATATGCATATGAGTCAAAGTCCAAGTATATACAAAAATGAGCAAAATATGGTATAAAAGCAGACTGTCAGTCAAAGTTATACAAACAACCAGTTTAATATTTTTCTACTGCTGAAAATTTAACCCTGGTATAGTGAGATACAGGTTTTATTATATTATACTTATTTTATATTACAAACCACGTATTAGGAGTTTTTTAAAAATGTGTTTGTTGTAATTTTAATAATAGACATTAGAAAATAATTTAAGCACTTAATAAAGTTCTATCAAAAAGTAGAAAAGGAATAGTTACAAAAATATTTCAGAGAAAGTTTCTTTAAAAAGTATGAGAAATTAGGGGGTCTACAAATCGAATTTACTGATTAGAATACTCAACTTTTTTGCTTCTTGTTTTTTTTTGGTTCCTAGGAATGGAAGATCACCATGTACTAAAATGAATGATTTCTAGGTTTTAGTAAGAGATAGACAGGTGCTTCTAGCATTTCTTTGCTTTCCATGTAGTCTCAAAATGATGAACAGTCTAAGAATTCTTCCTCTGAAAAGTATGTATAAAAACAAGGATTTGACACAAGTTCAGAGTGTTCAAGGGATTAGTGAAGCATGACAAAAGAGCACAGGTTAAGAATTACTGAACTAGAGAAAATCACAGAAATTAAAGAACTACTTACGTGGATTCATATAATTTTTGAGGTAGTGTTAGTTTTTTATTTTCCATTCTACCTTCAAAGTGGAAATGTTCTCATGTCTTCAAAACTATAGAGACTAGTATGATGAACCCCATAATTACATGGCTAATCTTATTTCACCCATCCTCCTCCCCACTCCAATTATTTTACAGTATATCTCACATACTTTACCATTTCAGCTATACTATTACATATTTCTGAAAGGTAACAATGTAAAAAACATAATCCCAGTGGCCCTGTAACAGAGGAAAAATAACTCCTTAAAAGTTATCAGGTATAAAGCCAGTGGAAAGCCCTGACTATCTAATGTGGCTAGGGCTTGGTGCTCAGTGCCTTGGCCGGGGCTCGATCCCTGGGAGGGAGAGCTAAGATCCGCAAGTTACATGGCATGGCCCAGAGGAAAAAGGCAGACAGTGTTCAGATTTCCCAACACCTCAGCAAAGTCATTTCCAAATCAGAAGGCAAACAAGGTCAGTATAGTCATTTAGCTGATATGTCTTTCAAGTCTTTAATCTTTAGGTTCTCTTCCTGTTTTTTTTACCCCCTTCCCATCTACTTGTTGAAAACTCAACTCAGTCCTCTTCCCATCAGCATTTTCCACTTCCTGGATTTTGTTGATTATTCCCCTGGTGTTCCTCTATGCTCTGTATTTCTTATAAATTACAGTTGGAGCCACAGACTTCATGGGATTCAGTTATTAATATTCTGAATGGGCATACCACACAGGCTTACTGCATTTTATCAGAAGACATGCTAATAATCTAGTTATCTCTGCATTTGTGAATGATGATTAGATCTAGGGGATATCAGATCTGTTATAAAATTCCCCACCAGCCTTCATATACGAACACCATCGACTTTAGTCATTCTATTTATTAATGGTGAAAAAATGGTGATTTAGCAAAACATTACCATTTATTTGGCCATTTCTCAGCTGGTAATTTTTTTAAACTCTATTACATTAACAGCTGCTTTATAGGAGACTTTTTAAAAGTGGAAAAATGGAAATAAGAGCTTAAAAATATGATACAAATAAAGGATGTTAAGTGATCCTAAAAGCATTTATCTATTTAGGTTTTTAAAGCAAGCTATCGTATTATACAAATTAAAACTGATGAAGCTGAGTTATAAACAATGGCCCCCCAAAAAACCTTTTTACAAAGTGCTATTCACACATGAAGATAACATAAAAAGAACATTACTAAAAAAATGAACATCTGAACATATCTTGTTAATGTTTATAATAGGTTTATGAATTAAGGCTCTAACACACTCTTAAAAAGTGCCTCTATCACTATGTGATCTTGGTCAAGAGACTACCTGGAACCTGGAAACAAGGAAATCCAATTTAAGGTTTTA
This sequence comes from Neotragus pygmaeus, assembly GCA_006410875.1. Classification (NCBI taxonomy): domain Eukaryota; kingdom Metazoa; phylum Chordata; class Mammalia; order Artiodactyla; family Bovidae; genus Neotragus; species Neotragus pygmaeus. The sequence continues at coordinate 18,599 of SJYV01050960.1, forward strand.
ATAGCAAAGTGGTAAATAATTCTTTTGGAAACCAAACTGAGTATTTTTTAGACATACTCTAAGTTCATACTGTGTTTGAACTAGAAATAAAATAGTCCTTCTCATCACCTGAGGAGTATTTGTTCACCGACTCAAAATTTCTTTCTATCTTTCTCTCATTAAGCTCTTCTTCAAAATAAAACCCAAGTTAGCTACGTTAACTATTTTTGATTTTTGTTAGATAACTTAACTAGTAATCTTTACTATTTAACCTTCAGTTACAGCAAAAGTTATTGTAACAGCAGTCTGTGAACACTAAATACTTGTATAAAAGTGTGTGTATGCAAATATATACATATGTATATTTTAATTATGGCATCAGTTTGCATCACTTATGTCAACCTGCTAAGTTACAGTAGCAACATTCCTCCATGAATTATAGAAAATGCTTTAGAATGTTGGAGCATTGTTTAGGCTTTTAAACTTCCTTTGTCAGTGATGTTTCTACCAAAGTGATCCTCCTATTTTAATGTCTATTTTCTTTTCATAAAATACTTTAACATTGGTCTTCACTAAAAAAGT
>SJYV01050961.1:0-16485 GCA_006410875.1 Neotragus pygmaeus
GGGCATGGCTTAGTTTCATTGAATTAGACAAGGCTGTGGTCCTAGTGTGATTGGATTGACTAGTTTTCTGTGGATATGGTTTCAGTGTGTCTGCCCTCTGATGCCCTCTTGCAACACCTACCATCTTAATTGGGTTTTCTCATACCTTAGGCGTGGGGTATCTCTTCACGGCTGCTCCAGCAAAGCGCAGCCGCTGCTCCTTACCTTGGATGAGGGGTATCTCCTCACCACCGCCAATGTGCATTTTCCAAACCTTTACCATTTGCATTATTTTATTTAATCCCCACAAATTTCCGTTGAGCAGTTAAGCTATTTTTTAATCTTCATTTAAAAACTGGGAATACTGGAAGCAGTGAGGTTAACTTTCCATTCATCTGTTGATGGACATTTAGGTTGCTTCTTGTGTCTTGGCAATTGTAAATAATGTTGCTATGAACATTGGGATGCATGTATCTTTTCAAATTAGTGTTGTTGTTTCTTTTGGATATATACACAGGGATGGAATTGCTGGGTCATATGGTAGTACTATACTACAAAGCTACAGTAATCGAAACAGTATGATGGTATTAGCACACAAAAGTAGACAAATAGATTAATGGAATAGGATAGGGAGCCCAGAAATAAACCCACACACCTATGGCCAATTCTGCAAGAAGGAGGCAAGACTATAAGGTGGAGAAAAGACAATCTTTTTAATAAGTCATGCTGGAAAAACTGGATACCTACATGTAAAAGAATGAAATTAGAATATTCTCTAACATTATATACAACAGGAAGCTCAAAATGGATTAAAGACCTCGATGTAAGACCAGTTGCTATAAAACTCCAAGAGGAAAACATAGGCAGGACATTCTTTGACATAAGTCATAGTAATATATTATTTTTTTGTATCTGTCTTTTTTTTTTTTTAAACTTTACAATACTCTATTGGCTTTGCCATACATCGACCACCACAGGTGTACACGAGCTCCCAATCCTGAATCCCCCTCCCACCTCCCACCCCACAACGTCTCTCTGGATCATCCCCGTGCACCAGCCCCAAAGCATCCTGCTATCTGTCTTCTAAAATAAAGGAAATAAATGCCTCTGGTAACTGTAGTTAGTTTCACAAAGGTGACAACTCATAGGCTTTGAAGCCAATGTCTGTAGCTATAAAATGCGGGAACTCCAGGGTTGTTTGTGGGATAAAATCAGACAATACAAGTAAAACACAGAACATAGTTAGGAAATTGGTTGATTGTAGGCACCTGAAAAATGATAGCTGCTCTTACGGATGTTATTTTCTGCTGGCTTACCTCATTGAACTCGCGAATTTAAAGGAGGATTTGTTAAAGATAAAGCTGGGTTTTAGGTCTAAATAAATTATTAGGTGAAAAGTGGAATGACTAAGAAAAGTACTTTTCATTTAAATTATATACACTTGTATAAAATTCATTCTAGTTCAGTTAATGATTGTATTCTATGTATTCCTTTAAGGGTCCTTGGTCTTGTACAGGCCTAGAAAGGTGGCTATTCTTAATTTAAAAAGACTGTTTGTATATCAACCCACCATGGAGCTACGTAAGACTATTTCAAGATGTTAAATTTATTTTCTCTAGACTCTAAATTACTTTATGTCTCTGAATTGTTTTTAAATGGACAATTATTAATAATTATTAGGAAATGACTTTTAGTAGATGCAATATTTGAAAACATGAGATTTGCAGTAGAGAAATAATTTTTTGAAAAGACCCTGATGGGGAAAATATGAATCAGTATTTCATACTTGAAACAGTATAAATAATTTGTTATTATTACATCTTTTTCTGCTCTGATATTATATAACAATTTTAGTTTTTCATTATTCATCCTTTGTTACAAACATAAAGCTTTATCAAACAAGGAGAAAAATGTTTTGGATGTTAATGACAATATCTTTGAGGATCTCTTGAGTAATTTTTAGAAGAGTTAGTAAAACCATGTTATCATGATTTTTGTAGTCATAAATTTTATATGGAGCACTAAACAGGCAAAGAAATTTGATAAAATTAGTAAATGGACTTGCATATATATAATCTGTATATATGTATGGTATCAAATGGAAACAAGTTGTGTTATCCAAGAGTGGAGTGCCCCAGGTACACTCTACTTAATACGAGAATAGATATAAATGAGTATATATAAGAATACCAAGTGATACATTCATTCAGTAGTTATTGTATGCTAAAGGCAATATGTCACTTGCTTTATCTCACAACAGCCCTGATAGATAGGTTCTCTTATCCTGATTCTCCACATGAAGACACTGAAGTTCAGAAGGGTTACGTCACTCATCCAGTGTCATGTAGCTAGTAAGTGGTGGTGGAATCAGAACACAGGTACAGGTCTTTCTGATTCCTCCCCTCATTGTCTGTCATGTGAAATGGTAAAAGAGAAATGTTAAGTCAGCTTGGAAGAATTCTGCAGAAATCTGGGTTGGAAGTTTACTTTGGATCTTTACCACATTACATATAACAAAATAAATTCCAGATAGGATAGAGAGTTAACATTTAAAAAACGAAAGAAACAGTAGCATAAAGCTTTAGAAAACTAGAGGGTAGATTTGAGTACCTCTCAAATCTCCAAAAGAGAATGTCTTTTGAATTGTATAGTAATAGAAGAAATCCCAAAGTGAACTCTAAGTGTATATTCAGTATAGCTACAAGATGGAAAGTTAAATTTTTTTGACTATCAAAACAAAAATATAAATTGGCAAAAATTAAGAAAACAACACCCAGAACTGGCGAGGAAAACTGCCATGCTTTGCTTATGATGCAATGAAGCAATAAAGGCCCCTGAGGAACATATGTGATGGACATGTAGTGCTCATCCTTTTGTACCAATTCTCCGTGTGATAATCTGTTGTATTAGGTAATCTAAACTATAGAAAATGTTACTTCCGTGAAAGTATTTTTGCAGTATTTTTCATAAAATCAAAAATAAGGCAAATAATCTAAATGTCCAATATGAAGATGATGAATAAACAGTCAAACCACCAGATGAAATGTTATATAATTATTATTAGCAGTGATCATAAAATCTGTGTTTCAGTGCAAACCACTGTGAATGTATAAACTTTTTTATCTTTTAACATCTGTGTTTTATCGAGGTTGCAGCTGTGGAAATAGGTAATTAATTGCACCATGAAAGACTGAAATGAAGTATTATATGTTAAAATCTTAATCTTGATTATTCAGGTATCAGGATTTAAAAGATGGATTTCTTTGCTTCATCTTCTGAGTTTTTGAGAATATGGTTATTTTAAAGTAAAAAGTACATATTCTTTGACTCACAGGATGGGTTTCCAGATTTCCAGGACTCTGTGCAGACGCTCTTCCAGCAGGCTAAAGCGAAGAGTGAGGAGCTCACTGCTCTTAGCTCTCAGGTAACGTCAGCCATGAGTTACCACTTCATAATAGCTTCGGTGCGTGAAAAACTCAATGGCCCCTTCAGCTAGCTTCAGTTTTAAATTCAATTTCATCCAAAGACTAAATTTACTCCCGGTTGTTTTTACAGTGTCATCTGATCCACAGTTGTATCAACAAGATAGCAGTATCAGCTAGGTTTGGTCTGCTTTGTGAGCAGAACCCAGGATCTGCTACTTGTTTATTCTTTTTAGTTTTGTAGGAAGTAAGACAGATTGTCTACTTAAGAAAACTCAGAAGAAGCAACTTGATACCAGGAAAACAGCCATGTTGACTCCTGTGTGTATTATAGCTGTGAAATAAAACAATTCTAGTTCTCAGTAAAATAGTAATAGTAAATTGTTGCTACTGTTGAATCATTTCAATTCATGTATCATGAAAAACTAATACGTACTTTGAGGTGCTTTCACTTCTAAGTAATTTTATTGTGTACACAGAAATTAACATTTCTGAAAGTCATTCTTGCCTTTTAGTAGGTACTGTAAGTTTTATTCTTATTGATCTTCTCACTTCTAATGACGAATCTGCTTGTGATCAGATTTAGTGGTGCCAAGTTTTGTGTTTTCATGTGAAGAGCATGAAAAACAAATCTTCCTCCTCCAGAAATCTTACTGAAATTTTATTAATTAGTAATAAATGAATTAGAAGTTATGATTCCTTTTAATCTGGTTTATTTGATTCAGAAAAATAGTCTAAGCTTTTATTCTATTTTATGAGTAATTTTATGTGTTAGCATATTTCACCTCTTGATTTTTGCTATTGTGAATCAGGATTATGGTCACTAATTTTATATAGCATATTCCTTGTATGAGCCTCCTATGTATGAATCTTCTGTGTAGCATAGCAGTGATTCATATCTGTGCCTTTGGGCTATTACCTCCTTGGCAAAATAGCACAAATACAGTGCTCTGACTATCTCACACAGGTAATTTAGAACAGTGCATAGAGAAGGGACTTAGAAAACACATGCAGAGATAAATTTATATGTGTATTTTAAAACATGTCATTTGATGAGTGGTTGGAAAATACTGCCGTTTTATTCCATGATGAAGGTGAAGATCCTCCTTGGCGCTGAGGTTTTTCTGCATAATTTGCATTGTTTAATTTTAGTGGGAGGTGTGTTTGTCTTGTTCTTCTAGACAGCCGTTTTACACCTTTTCTCCCCCAAACATACTGTCGTCATATCGGAGTTTGTGTAGTGCCAAATCCTAAAATTAAAATGCCAAGATTTCACCCTGTGTTAGAAGCAGTTTATAACAGATGGTGCTATTGCTCTGAGGTTCTTTTTAAAAGAAAGATCTTTAAAAGGACTTGGTACCTTGGAAAACAAAGCTAAGGTTATTCTACTTTTGAGCTAGACTGGAATTCTCTTTATAGGATTGAGCAGAAAGCTTTTTTTCCTTTTGTACAAAATCCAACATTCTGTGTTTTAACATGATGATATAGACATCAGTGCGTATTTATGGAACGTGTATACCACATGAAGTGTGAACTAATTTTAATGAGTACTAAATATATTTGCTGGAGTCTGAAATTGGCATCTTTAAACCATTAAAAAATCTAGGATGTTTTAGTTATTTTATTTTCGCTTTACTTACTAGCAGCCTGAAAAGGTGATGGCAAAGCAGATGGAGTTCCTCTGCACCCAAGCTGGCTATGACAGGCTGCAGCATGCTGAAAGAAGACTGTCTGCAGGACTGTACAGGCAGAGCTCAGACGAGCACAGCCCTAACGGCTTGACGCCAGACAGTGCTGAGGGACAAGGTACATCCTTAGAGTGACCCGCACCTTCAGTGCCAGCTGCTCGGCACACCTTAAAAAGAAACGGAGAAACCAAAATGCTGTTACAGTTCTCTATCAAAATTTTTTAATTGTCCCTTTTTCTAAAGAGGAAAGAATTCTGCCTGCAAATTTAATTTGTAGTTTTTTTTTAACCTTGTTGTTTAGTTGCTAAGTTGTGTCTGACTCTTTGAGACCTGCATGGACTACAGCGCACCAGGCTTCCCTGCCCTTCACTATCTCCCGGAGCTTGCTCAAACTCATGTCCATCGAGTCGGTGATGCCATCCAACCATCTCATCCTCTGTCATCCCCTTCTCCCCCTGCCCTCAGTCTTTCCCAACATCAGGGTCTTTTCCAGTGAGTCGGCTCTTTGCATCAGGTGGCCAAAGTGTTGGGGCATCCATCAGCTTCAGCATTCGCCCTTCCAGTGAATATTCAGGGTTGATTTCCTCTTGGATGGCCTGTTGTGATCTGCTCGCAGTCCACGGGACTCTCAGTAGGCTTCCCAGCACCACAGCCCTAAACAAGAGCTGGCCCATGTAACTGACATGTATTTCATAGAGGGTGGATGGGAATGGGAGATGTAAATAGCATAGATCATTTTTCCTTAACAAATGAATTCCATGGGAGATGTTGATCATTTTTTAAACGAGTAAAACTATTTTTTTTAAGACTACATAAGCAGATTTGTCTGAAATTTATAACATTTGGTTCCTCAGAGAATGTGGTAACTGTGTCTAAAATACTATGACGAAAGAGAGATTTGGAGAGAGTACAAGAAGGAAGAGACTTGTAGAAATGTTATCTTCCTTCATGCTTCACATTGTTCTGTAGACTCTATGAAGATACTGTGTGTGGCATATACTTTGGAAAGTGTTCTCTTAAACTCTTTAGATGTAAAAGGCTTTGCTTCACAAGTATTTTTACCATTTTTAAAATTACTTCATTTGTATCCACACATGAAGAAAATTCCAAGTGACTGTCATTCACTAATTCAGCAAATATTTGTTTACATCTCCTGTGTGCCACACTTCTAGATACTGAAAATGTAGCAGTAAGTCAGATAGACCCTGCTTCCTTGGAGCTTATGCTTGAAAGGAGAAAGATGGATANTCTCTTTATAGGATTGAGCAGAAAGCTTTTTTTCCTTTTGTACAAAATCCAACATTCTGTGTTTTAACATGATGATATAGACATCAGTGCGTATTTATGGAACGTGTATACCACATGAAGTGTGAACTAATTTTAATGAATACTAAATATATTTGCTGGAGTCTGAAATTGGCATCTTTAAACCATTAAAAAATCTAGGATGTTTTAGTTATTTTATTTTCGCTTTACTTACTAGCAGCCTGAAAAGGTGATGGCAAAGCAGATGGAGTTCCTCTGCACCCAAGCTGGCTATGACAGGCTGCAGCATGCTGAAAGAAGACTGTCTGCAGGACTGTACAGGCAGAGCTCAGACGAGCACAGCCCTAACGGCTTGACGCCGGACAGTGCTGAGGGACAAGGTACATCCTTAGAGTGACCCGCACCTTCAGTGCCAGCTGCTCGGCACACCTTAAAAAGAAACGGAGAAACCAAAATGCTGTTACAGTTCTCTATCAAAATTTTTTAATTGTCCCTTTTTCTAAAGAGGAAAGAATTCTGCCTGCAAATTTAATTTGTAGTTTTTTTTTAACCTTGTTGTTTAGTTGCTAAGTTGTGTCTGACTCTTTGAGACCTGCATGGACTACAGCGCACCAGGCTTCCCTGCCCTTCACTATCTCCCGGAGCTTGCTCAAACTCATGTCCATCGAGTCGGTGATGCCATCCAACCATCTCATCCTCTGTCATCCCCTTCTCCCCCTGCCCTCAGTCTTTCCCAACATCAGGGTCTTTTCCAGTGAGTCGGCTCTTTGCATCAGGTGGCCAAAGTGTTGGGGCATCCATCAGCTTCAGCATTCGCCTTTCCAGTGAATATTCAGGGTTGATTTCCTCTTGGATGGCCTGTTGTGATCTGCTCGCAGTCCACGGGACTCTCAGTAGGCTTCCCAGCACCACAGCCCTAAACAAGAGCTGGCCCATGTAACTGACATGTATTTCATAGAGGGTGGATGGGAATGGGAGATGTAAATAGCATAGATCATTTTTCCTTAACAAATGAATTCCATGGGAGATGTTGATCATTTTTTAAACGAGTAAAACTATTTTTTTTAAGACTACATAAGCAGATTTGTCTGAAATTTATAACATTTGGTTCCTCAGAGAATGTGGTAACTGTGTCTAAAATACTATGACGAAAGAGAGATTTGGAGAGAGTACAAGAAGGAAGAGACTTGTAGAAATGTTATCTTCCTTCATGCTTCACATTGTTCTGTAGACTCTATGAAGATACTGTGTGTGGCATATACTTTGGAAAGTGTTCTCTTAAACTCTTTAGATGTAAAAGGCTTTGCTTCACAAGTATTTTTACCATTTTTAAAATTACTTCATTTGTATCCACACATGAAGAAAATTCCAAGTGACTGTCATTCACTAATTCAGCAAATATTTGTTTACATCTCCTGTGTGCCACACTTCTAGATACTGAAAATGTAGCAGTAAGTCAGATAGACCCTGCTTCCTTGGAGCTTATGCTTGAAAGGAGAAAGATGGATAGCACTGAAGTATCAGAATAGATCCTCTAGTTTCAAATAGTGATAGTGTTTAAAGAAGAGCAACTTTGTAGGACCTTTTTTATGTATTACTGTTATACTTTTTTAGAGAGTGGTTACTATAGTCAAAAAAATAAAATTTCTAAATAGGAATACCATCCTAACCAGCCTTCTTCAACTATAGAGTAAAACATTACATGTTAGCAGATCAGAGTAGAGGTGAAGAACATTCTTCCTTTAAAATATTACAGAAACTTTAGTGGAGGTCTTTTTTAACTTCTCCAGTCATCCTTGACAGTTAAGATTAGAGTTAAGAAATGTTAGTCATTCAGTTGTGTCCAACTCTTTGCAACTCCGTGAACTGTACTCCACCTGGCTCCTCTGTCCATAGAATTCTCCAGGCAGGGATTCTGGAGTGGGTAGCCATTCGCTTGAGGGACCTTCTGACACAAGGATCGAGCCCAGGTCTTCTGCCCTGCAGGCTGATTCTTTACCATCTGAGCCACAAGGGAAGCCCGAGAGTTAAGAATCAAAGATATTAATGAAAGATTTGATTACTCTCATTTGTGACATCAGAATATTCCACTGCAGGGCAGCAGTTTGCTAAGTGTGATGGATTTAGGTTTGTGATAGGGAATATGATTTGGTGTATGAGACACTTTTTACCATATCTGTGCTAATTACATCTTTTCCTGGCTTTGCCATAGGTTTTGCTGTTATTCTAGTAATTGGCAGTTGGCTTGAAGCCATCTCTGTGTCTGTGTGTGAAAGTGTTAGTTGCAAAGAGTGTCCAACTCTTTGCAATCCCATGGACTATGGCCCACCAGGCTCCTCTGTCCATGGGATTTTCCAGGCAAGAATACTGGAGTGGGTTGCCATTCCCTTCTCCAGGGGATCTTCCCAACCCAGAGGTTGAACCCAGGTCTCCTGCATTGAAGGCAGATTCCTTACCATCTGAGCCACAGAAGAGGTTTTTGTGTCTATAGTATTTGTCATTATGTAGTTAATGACCTACCTTGGTAAAATGGTTGCACTAATAAGAAAATGCCTGGAAATCTCAGTCTTTTGTTTCATTTGTGATTAGCTTGTTGAAATGTCCTGACGGAACAATAAATGGCGAGACTAGCGTGAATTGCCATTTTCTTCCTAAATTATTACCTCAGCTGTTTCTCCAGCTGGCATTTAAATTTTTCAGTACCTGTTGACTTGCCTTACTTACTTCTTAAGGAGTGTTCAGGCAGTTCATGGAAACTTGTTTTTAAGAAAGCCATGATGCATGTTTAATTATTCATATTCCTTTTTTTCTTTTCATTAGGAGAAAGACCTTTGAATCTCCGAATGCCTAATTTACAGAACAGACAACCCCATCATTTTGTGGTGGATGGGGAGCTGAGTAGACATTACTCCAGTGAGGCAAAGTCCCACTCATCAGGTGAAAATGTAGGATGTAATTAGAGGGAGTAATGCTTGAAGAAAACATATTTTGATTTTAATCTCCTAACTTCTATTTATCCCTCCTTAAAAAGGGGTCATTGCTAATACTGTTACTAGTCAGTTTTCTCACCTTGGAAATAACAGATTGCCATATTAATAGCCAGTTTTGTATTGTTTTTTGAAAATATGATATTCCCAAAAATAGACAAGGAAAAGCACTTGAAGGTTGAGATTATTTTGATTACCTATTACATGAATGGTGGCTTTATGCAAGATTATAAACCAGGTAATAAATGACTGGCTTTAGATATTATATTCCCTTTTCCAGCCTTTCGTAATATGAAATTGATTGATTATATGTTTGCTATCATGGTAAGAAAACCACTTGTGTTTTTCTAAAATTAAACTTTTCATGCAGCTGCATTTGGGGGGTGGTATTTGTATTTCAGAAGTGAACTGGACTCCATAAAAGGGCAAGCTGTTCCTCATATAGCCTGGTGTTTTCATGTCTTTATCCAAGTAAAGCAGTTAGAGTTAAAGGTATTTGAGACCAACACCATTTGAAAGAATCCAGTATTGTTCAGGCTTTGAGTTAAAGTAACTTTAGGAGTCACTTGAAGTCAGTTGTCTTCATCTGTAAAACATAATTTCTGCCTCATTGAGTAGTTAGGAGGATTAAACAGGATAACCTGTATGAATTGCCTGGCTGATAAGAATTCAGTAAATGGCAGCTACTGTTACTCTTTGTATGCTAAATTTTTGTACAGAGAGGGAAATTCATAAAGTCAACTTCCTAATCTCATAAGCTATTAATGTTGGTTACTTTTCTAGAATCCTTTTTAAAGTGTATATGGTATGTGTGTATCCCCCAGTATTAATACTTCACATAAATAAATAAATACTACATTTTATTGTCATTCTGTAGTGTGTGTTTGAGGTTCAAATAATTATTCATGTAACTTAAGGAATGAGTCCTTATGAAAAATAGAATCTTCATTCTTTTATCCCTGTTTCTCCCACATTAAGATTTTGTGGCTAGAGAAACTTAAAAGTTGTCCCCTGTTTAAACATGAAAGATGACTTTGTGCCTCATGTCTTCATTGGTAGTAAGTATTTTGGCCAGTAACTTTGTTGTATGTGAGCAACCAGTTTTATTTTAGATATTTTATTTATCACTTTGGACCAAGCATTAAATAAAAATCAGTAGGTCCTATATGCTGTGTCCTTTACGTGCATTTTGTAATTTAGGTCTCACACTACCATGTATAGATCCTATCCACATTTTATAGATGAAGACACTAAGGCTTAGAGAGATGTGTAACTTACCTAGAGATGTATACAGCTAGTAATTGGTAAAAATGGAATATAAATCCAGAATCCAAAATCTTAGCCACAATTTTATAAACGTAAAAAATTTGTACGGAATTGCAGTTACGAATAGTTGATACTGCTTTCTTTGGGGTTTGAGTTTGGGGTTTTCTTTTTGTTTTTTTGTGACCTTTGATTTAAAATATTAATATATTTTATTTCCATTTTTAAACAGAGAGCCTTGGAATTTTAAAAGACTATCCTCACTCAGCTTTTACTTTGGAAAAGAAAGTCATCAAAACAGAGCCTGAAGATTCAAGATAGCCGTGGTTCTTCCACTGTTCTCTGGAAATGGCATCAGAGTTAAGGATAATGCTCCATCATAGAAATAAGCCTTAATAACCAATGTTGCCTCATTCAGCACAAACAGATTTCATAGCCAAAGCATAAGGACTGATAGAGTAGTCTGTGGAAACCAGGAAGACAAAACTACAGCCACAAAGGAGTAAACTGAGAGAATGTTGCAATCTGTAACAGAAATACTGATCCACATTCCTGTGTAAGTCATTTTATGTGGAAAGGCTTACAAATTAATACTGTAAGCATTCATTATTTAAGAATGTACAATGTGTTTGTGTAATTTATAGAAGTGAAATCTAGATGTTGAGACTTGTTTGGACCAATAGATGTGGATAAAGTTTATTTTACTTGAAATTTCATTGTCTGCTTTTTAAGTGTTTTACGTAAATATTATTGTATGTCAGAGTTTAGAATCTTTGCAGTCATAAAAAAGAAAGTTTAAGTGATGTAGTTGTTGGCAAGGTTGTAATGACTTTGAAAAAAGGAAAGCAGATCCTCAATTTAAGCCAAGGAAAATGTTGTAATTTTAATATCTGATAAAACTGATTTTGTTTAAATAGGAAATGTCTCATTTCTTAGCAGTCAGATGTCATTTTTACTGGCTTAATTAGGCAGTAGTTAATAAATACTGGAGTAGAGTTAAAAAGATGAGCAATAGAGTAGAAAAATCTCTCCTACCTGGTTGATCCAGGTTGCATACTATGATAGCTACTTAAAGTATAACAGAAATAGGAAGCTGTTCCTTGGACAGAGAACCTGAAACAGATGAGACTCATGCATAAAAGCCTTGACTTAAACATTGTTATTTCAGAATGTGTTATATAGATTAAGACATAGTAAGTTAACCCTAAATGTGATAAGAATGATGACTGTTAACAAAGGCTATATACATAGTAGAGTACGCACTGTTTTATATCCAGAAATTCCTGTATGTAGAAGATCCTTTTCTACATATCACAGTCAGAGAAGCTAGACGGTTCTCCCTGGGGAACATGTTCCCATCCAAACTGTCCACAGTTGTGGGCGACCGGTGCATCCACATTTGCAGGCATATTTCTGTGGAGGTTTAGTTGACACCTATATTCATTATTTATTTTACAATTTCATTTTTGTATACTTTTTGGATTTATGAATGCAGTTTTTTCTTAAAACTCATTTTAACTTGAAAATCTGTTTTGATTCTCCCTATTTAGTTAGTGGGGTATATACATATATATGAGAGTGTGCTTAAATGTTAATAACGTACTTGCATACTTATCAAAATTTCCCATTGGAATCCATAGTGGAAAACAAATACTATTTCTACCAATGTATATTTTCCATTGGTTTAACAGGAGAAGATGTTTGATAGCTTTACCTCCTTCCTCCAGATTTAAACCCAGAGATTGCCCAGGAGAGTGTATTGACTTGGAATATGTGTTTTTGTTTTCAGTTCTGCTCTGAGTCATAACTGAATAAAAATATTAAGTTACAGTCTGTTATATTAAAATTCAGCAGCCAGATGTTAGATGAAATGTCTACACTAGTCTCTGATCACTGTCTCATATATAATTCCTTTTCCGTGTTGATTTGTAGAGTAGCTTTACAGTAGAAACACCAGTAAACAACTTTTATACTATTAAAAGGCTTTTTTCCCTTCTTAAATGTTTTAATTGTACCATAGTGTTTTGCCCACTGAAGAAGCTTTTTATGGACCTTGCAACTTTGTTGCTAGCTTGAGGTTAATAATTGTGGTTGTATTGTTCACTGTATGTAGAAATAGTATGAATATGATTTACATAGATTGTTCAGTTTTTAATATTAGCCATAGAACTGGTTAGTATCTCAGTAGTTTCATGAAACGTTTCCTGTATTCTAATCTATTTTGAGAAATTTTGTGTTTTTTTTTAATTGTGTCTTATAGTTCAAGTTTGTAGATTTTAATAAGCAACAATTTTTAAAGATGTGATGATCTTCCAACTAATATTTATCCGTCTTTCATGACCACACAAACTGCATCTTTAAATCCACGAATAAGTTTCCTTAAGTATCATACTTTTCTGGTTTTTTTCGTGCTTAGTGATAAGGGGGAAGCACAAGAAAAATTTCAGTAGAATACAGTTTTTATTTTGTAAACACTAATGTATTAAACTTGCTCTACATTGAAGCAAATAATATATATTTTTATTTGAATTGTATATACGAATTGGATGTTATAACTAGTCGATTTTTTCATTGTGTTAGAGGTATTTTCACTGAACAAGGTCAATTGGTTACCTCAGTATTACAGCCAATAGAGTCCAAGGGACCATTTCTCTCCAAGTCTTGTGTTGTATTTTACTGTGTGAAGTCCTCATTTCTGTGACTCTAAAAGCTGTTGGTGAGGTGGGATGAGTGCACTTGCTTCCTGTGGCAATAAAGACTGTCTGTGCCTCACACATCTATGCTTGTAGTTTTCTGCATAGCACTCCTCGCAGCAGTACTAGCCTGCCTGTCTCCCCGCTCGTCTGGTCTGGGCTTGCAGAGTCGGACACGACTGAGCGACTGAACTGAACTGAACTGGGCGCCAGGGCCAGGGGCTTCTGCCTTAAGCCTGTTACCTTCGGCCGCCTTCCTCTCTGAGGTTATCGGCAGGCCGCCACTCGGTTTACACCGGCTGGCAGAGACTTCGGTTTATATTGTTCTCACAAGAAGGTTACAAAGACATTTTGAAAACTACCCGCCGTGTCTAACCAACTGAACCAATAAAAGGGGGAACATTAAGACTTAAGACTTTGCAAACATACTAATATTTGCAAAGTGTTAATGTGACTTGGCCTCAGTATTAAGGGGTATATATGAAATTGAACTAACCTGTGGTAGAGAATTAGCAAAAGCCTTGCTGTGAAATTGTAATGGGTGAGTTTGGTAGATTAATAGCTTCAATGCAGAGCCAGTGGCTCCTGGTGGGCTACAGTTCATGGGGTCGCAAAGAGTCGAACACAACTGAAGCGACTTAGCACTACCTGTGTTTAACAGAGAGGGGTCGTTTTAGGCCATATGGACTTTGGACTCTAACCTGAAGGTTGAGGAGCAACTTGAATGGACTGTCGCAAAAAGACCACAACTTGGAGGATGGATTGGAAGCATCAAAGATGAAGATTGACGCTGAGTGGAAGTGGCTACTACAGTGACAGGAAGGAATGTTTGAGGACCTCAACTGTGGGATCAGAGAAGGGGGTCAGACTAGATAATCCCTAAACCACCTAGGACTTTTGTCTCTTTTGCCCCTTTTGCACCCCACCCTGTTCCTGTTTGGTCCTCTTGATGGACCATTTCCCTGGGGGGATGGAGTAGCTCATGATCCATCTCACTGCCAGGGGGACTTGTTTGAATTTTGACCCTATCTGATGTCCCTGTTTGTTATTCTTGTCCACCCAGCACTTCAGAGGAGACCACCTCATAGAAAGCTGTATTCTGCTTTGGGGTCCTTTCCACCCCCATCCCCACTGGGCCCTGATTCAGTTCTCCCCTCTGGCCTCAAACCCTGGGGCCCCTAGACTGGCAGTGGCAACCCTACCATCCTTCCTGTTACTCTTCCTAAGAGTAAAGAGAAGACTTCCTGTCTCCTTGGAAGATGTTGACAAGCAGGAACTAGAAAAACAGATTAGGGGAACCTTGGGACCTTGGTCTGAGAGAGCAGAAGGTGAAATATTGGAAATGCAGGGCTGTCCCACAGAATGATCCAAGCCCCTTGATTTAAATATGGCTCAGTTCTATAAAAGGCAAACCTAAAATCAGAAATACATGTCTACTCTTAATCCCTTTACTGTTGTCCCAGATGAGGGATGCTCTTCTCATCTTTGAAACTGTCATCCTGTGATTCTTGGGCCTGTAGACTTCAGCAGGGGCTTCCCTGGTGGCTCAGATGGTAAAGAAGTCACCTGCCAATGCAGGAAAAACAGGTTTGATTCCTGGGTCAGGAAGAGCCCCTGGAGAAGGAAATAGTAACCCACTCTAGTATTCTTGCCTGGGAAATCCCATGGACAGAGGAGCCTTGTGGGCTACAGTCTATGTGGTCACAAAAGAGGACTTTGAGCGACTAAACAACAAGATTTCCACACAGAGGTTTTGAGTACCTACTTGCTCTGTGCCCAGCTTCACGATGGCAGGGATGGGATACAGACACCCCATGGCCATGTTCACAAGGAATCAGGAGACTTAATCCTGTTTTAATCTAGTTGGGAAAGCAAACCAGACATAGAGAACAGAAAAGTTGAGTGGTTAAGAGGGCAGTTAAGATCAGGTGAGACATGACACAGACACCTTAGGACCTCAGAAGAAGAGTAGCAGGTGGGCTGGGTCTCTTGGCTTCCCTCAAGCTGGGGCAAGATTTAGCCCAGATCTAGCTGGAGGCCTGACTGAGCTGGACGGCCCCTAGCCTCAGGGTAACATAGGGGCTGAGCAGACTTCATGCTGTTCTCACATGGGGCTCCGTCCCTGTTTCCCAAATGTTCACACTCTTTCTGCTATAACTGTATGTCTTACCTGAAATCTTTTAGTATCTTCATGGAAAAAAGTTGCCTAGTGGCCTTTCCTGGTGGTCCAGTGGTTAAGAATCTGTCTTGCAATGCAAAGGACACCAGTTCGATCCCGATTGCACACGCTGCAGAGCAATTAAGCCTCCTGTGCCACAACTCCTGAAGCCCACATGCCTAGAGCCTGAGCACCACAATGAAGAGTGACCCCCACTCGCCGCAACTAGAGAAAGCTCGAGTGCAGCAACAAAGACCCAGCGCAGCCAAAAAAAGTCTTAAAAGTTGTAACATAAATTGCTTCTGCATCAGTTCCACAAACAAAACAAGGACCTAAAACATCCAAACTGTTCACAGACAAAGCCCTGTTGGAAAGCAAGCTTGTGATTGAAGTGCCATATTTGACAGGATCAGAGCTGAGCCAGGAACTTTTAAGAGATTGGTGAACATTAGCTTGGTTACTAATGCTGCAAGCAGGAAAGTGCTATTTCTTCTGCAGTGAAAGACTTGATGATTTCTCAAGTACGTCTGTGGAGTCATTCCAGTGTTAGAGGGATCCATCTTCAGCCCAAGAAAATAGATGATCTGAGTTGGGTGGGTAAAGATGGACTTCCCACATCTCAGCTTCCTGAGCCTTCAGTAGAGACACGGGCATTGCACAGATACTCAACATCCCGCCTTGGTCACTAGCAGCTACAACATGCTGCTGGTTGGGATGTCTATCGATAAACACAGTGGAGTGGCACTCTGTCACCAGTCAGTGACCCACACCCGCCTGCTTCTCCACTGTGAGTCCAGATTCTCCACTCACCTGTCAAGGTCCAGCCCAAAGGCTGCTTTCTTTCTAGGAATACACTTTTCTTCCACCAGTCGGAATTGTCCCTGATTCTCCACAGCCCTTTGCTTATAACTGTTGTGATATTTATTCCATCTCGTTATGCATTCATGAATGTCATGTATCTCGTCAGGTATTTGTGTTTTCTTCAGTTCTGCTAGACTGTGAGCATCTCGTTAGCAGGGAATATATCTG
>SJYV01050962.1:0-32468 GCA_006410875.1 Neotragus pygmaeus
TATGTCTTCTTTGGAGAAATGTCTATTGAGTTCTTTGGCCCATTTTTTGATCGGGTCGTTTATTTTTCTGGAGTTGAGCTGTATAAGTTGCTTGTATATTTTTGAGATTAGTTGTTTGTCAGTTGCTTCATTTGCTATTGTTTTCTCCCATTCAGAAGGCTGTCTTTTCACCTTACTTATAGTTTCCTTTGTTGTGCAGAAGCTTTTAATTTTAATTAGATCCCATTCGTTTATTTTTGCTTTTATTTCCAGTATTCTGGGAGGTGGATCATTGAAGATCCTGCTGTGATTTATGTCGGAGAGTGTTTTGCCTATGTTCTCCTCTAGGAGTTTTAGAAGAACAAACCTAAAAGACTTAAATGATCAGAAATCAAGTTTGCCATAAAACTGTTCTAATTAAGATATGTTGAGATTAGTACAACAAAAGAAAAGCAAATAAATGATACAGAATAGAGAGCCCAGAAAGAGAGCCACATATATATGTCACCTGAATGATGACAAAGAAGACATTGAACAGTGCAGACAAGGGTGGTCTCGTTAATCAATTGGGGCTGAATCATTTGGATTACAAATTATATACAGTGATATAAAAACAAACCTTGAGATAATGAACTTTGAACTCATTTCACCATATGTAATATTTAAGAAGTTTTACAGATTTAAATATGAAAGGTCAAACAACAAACTGTCTATAAGGAAATAAAGGAGAGTCTTTCCATGACCTTGGAATAGGAAAATATTTCTTACAGGAGACAAAAGAACTAACCATAAAAAAGAGTAATAATTTGACTTTGTTAATATTCAGGACAATGTTCTTCATTTTAAAAGATCATTTTTTTAAGAGACTGTAAAGGCAAGCCATTGACTGAGAGGATTTATGTGCTATACATACATATATATATTCAAAATGACTTTATAACCAGAATAGATACAAACTTCTCCATATTAAAAAGAAAAGAACAAATATTCCAAATGAAAGATATACAAACTTGATCAGGCTCTTCTCTAAAAAGGATATCCAAGTAAAAAATAAGCATGTTTGATTTTAAGCTTCAAGCCTTCAGTTTGAAGCCTTTCATTATTAAAACTCCTTTTAGATGCCTCTACACTTCCATCAGAAAGGCTAAAATTCAAGAGACTATCAATACCAAGTTTTGATTAGACAGCAGAATCACAGGAATCGTCATATGTTGCTTGCGGGAGTTAAATTGTCTCCATCCAGGTAAATGGAATGCTTCTGACAACACCATTTCATGTGTATTTGACAATTCAGCAAGTTTGTAGCTAAAAACAAGAGACAACCCAGAGGTCCATCAACATTATAACTACTGTAAAAAGTGGTAATTTATACAGCAAAAGGCTATGAAACAGTGAGAGAAATGACTACTCTCCTTGCAACAAAAAGGATAAATCTCACAGAAGAAAAAGAAAATGGGCAAAAGTAGCCCAACTCCAAGGAGTAAAAGCTTTAAGATTTAATTATTGTGAAGATTCCAAGCAGGACAGACGAAACATATGTCCCTTCCCTCTTGAACCCCCCACCTACCTCCGTCCCCATCCCACCCCTCTAGGTTGTCACAGAGCACTGCCTCACACACCAAACTCCCACTGGTTATCTGTTTTACATATGGTAATGTATATTCAATGCCATTCGCTCATATCATCCCACCCTCTCCTTACCCCATTGCGTCCAAAATGTCTGTATGTCCTCTGCTGCCCAGCAAGTAGGATCGTCCATACTATCTTTCCAGGTTCCATATCTATGCATTAATATATGATATTGTTTTTCTCTTTCTGACTTACTTGACTCTGAATAAAAGACTACAGATTAAAGACCTAAATGTAAGACCAAAACCTATAAAACTCTTAGAAGAAATCATAAGCAGAACACTTTCATCATTCTTTTTTTTAATATAAATTTATTTATTTTAGTTGGAGGTTAATTACTTTACAATATTGTATTTGTTTTGTCATACGTCAACATGAATCTGCCACAGGTATACATGTATTCCCCATCCTGAACCCCCCTCCCTCCTCCCTCCCCATACCATCCCTCTGGGTCGTCCCAGTACACCAGCCCCAAGCATCCAGTATCATACATTGAACCTGGACTGGCGATTCATTTCATATATGATATTATACATGTTTCATGTCATTCTTGAGTAACAAAAAATGTGTTCATTTGTTTTAAGTTTCATAATAGAGTCTCAATTCAGTTACTAAAATGTCAGATCTCAGGCAAAAATCAGAACTCAATATTTGATTGAAGTGGAGGATTCCTCCCTTCAATGTCATCAGACCTACAGCCCACTGGCTGTCTGCTGTGTGTGTGAGTGGGCTGGGAGGAGGGCATGGCCAACCACTGTCTTCTCTCCCTACCTGTGTCTCTGGTCAGTGAAACTGAATTCAAGTTCCGTATAGAACTGGAGCAAGAAGGAAAAGACATATCCTTCTTGGCTGATAATGCTTTGGAAACCTTGTACTCTGGACTTGACAGATGTTGACAACTGGCTCATTCTATACAATGACACTCTTCTCTGTATGAGTGAAGGGTGAAGTACGGCCCAGAGGCCCTGTGGTAACTATGAGGAGCCCATGATGGAATGCAAATGGGGTCCTATAGCATATTTCTAAATATTTAAGTTTATAACAAGCAACCAAAAGTGTCAATGTTTTTGTATAATTCATACAATTTTTAAAGAGTTTCTGATTTAATTATTCTTTTTCACGTCTGGATAAACGTCTTTTTTCAAGTATCATAATATTTATTGATAGATACACATATATAAAATCAGGGCATGAACTGACTTGGTAAACTAGGTAGACTTAATTTCAAAACTATAATAAGAGGGACCAATTCAAATTTTCATTATCTGCTTCACACCCATGAAGACTATTTCAAAAGCATTTATGATCTCTCAAAGCTGATCATTTTGTGCAAGTAAATCATGTTTCCTTTAAAAAGACTTATGCACTTGCCCAGGCTCAAGGATATTAAAATCTAGCACATAAAGTCCATTACTAGAGGTAGAAATATAGGCATATACTATTATAGCAACAACCATCAACTGCAATTAAAGACTTTTCTGTAACAACCAAATGGATAATCAAATATTGCAACAACTCAAGTACTACTGACCAAAGTGCATTTCTACAGTATTTAGCATTGCTCTTCAGTTTTCTAACTTAAAAAAAAACAAAAAAAACTATGATAACTGGCAGTAAAAGAAGTTCCTTGCAATAGACTCTCTCTGCTTGAGAAGTTAGGATGTAATTATTGCATATTGCTAATATACTACCAAAACATTAAAGATACTCCTAAAAAGTAGGCTTTTGCCAATCAAAAGCCTACCCAGACATGACCCAAGGGAAAAAAACACAGATAATTCATCAATGATCGTATTTTCCATAAATTTCTTATATTTACTCAATTCCAGTGCAAATATTATATTCTTTTATTAAAATCTTCACATATTTTGCATTCTGTAAGCAGAGTCAACACACTTTTCCATAAAGAGTCATATAGTATATATTTTATCTTTGAAAGGCATTTAGTCTTTCATAGTGACTCAATTTTGCCATAACACTAAAGCAGCATCAACAAAAAGTAAACCAAAAGGGGAAGCTGTGTTTTAATAAAACTTTATTTACAAAAAAATCAATGGGCTATAGTTTGCCAATCTCTAACCTAACAGATGAAATAATGAAAATGTAATTGCATTCAAAATTTACAAATTTTATGTGTTGTTATAAAAAATATAATTTAGTAAATGTAAACTTTTTTGTACATTTTTCGTGTATGTCCTCTAGTGAGATCTAGCATTCAATATCAATCTAGCAGTGAGTATAAAGGGTCAGAATTACATTTCATGCTGTATCTCAGCACGTATACATTTAAGAATATAAATTAGTTTATAATGCAAAATTGCTCAGAAGTGATTTTTGCAAAAACCGTACTAAATTGTAGGTACTTCTTGAACAATAAATCAGAACACAAAAAATGCAAGAAAATAATATCTCATTATGCAAGTTTCTATTGAATTTATGCTCTCTAAAAGGAATGATTTGAAAGGTTAGTTAACTTATATTTTCTCCTATTCAGGCTCTTCTGCCTCTAACCTTCTCCTCGCATTCTGAAACCTGATTCATCTCCGAAGTTGGCAGCAGCAAAACTCACAGACCCTCATGGATGGCATTGGATGTAACTGCCGTTTGTTTTGAGTGTATTGGGCAAGAGATCTGGAGAAGCAGTGCCCTGGAGCCTGAATCATGTGGTTAGGAGAGCAAAAGTTTCTGGGCATAGGTGTTCTGTGCCAGGGCAAAATGGTAGGTCATGAGTCACAGAGAAGGGAACAGAGCTATTTACTCATGGATGGAGGACTTATCATTGGCTCCAAATGTCAATCGTTTCCCTCTAAACTAATATTTCAAAATTTCAAATGGTTTTATACAAGAAAGTCATCTGGGGAACTTAATGTATATGGAATCTAATATGTATATATATATATATATATGTGCACATAAATTGCTTCATCACTGACCATGGCTATCTGGTAGGTCTCCAAGAGATGGTTGGGATGTATGTGTAAGTGTGTCTTCTTACTGGAATCTCCCCAGACAATTACATGGTGAAGTCATGTTTTGGAACCACCGATCTAGACCATGCAAGAAAGGGAACTGATAGATCTTTTAAAATATTGACATCACCCTGCCTTACACAAGATTATTTCTTTAAGAAAAGTTTTGTTACCTTGGTTGCAGTACTCTTTTTGTTATTCAAGGGCTTCTCATACAAGTTCTAGCACCCTGCCCTCTAGTAGCAGTACTGAATGATTCTGCGTGAAGTAATAAGATACATGGACCAGTTACTGAAACAGCAGGACTGTATGGTCCTTATCCCCCATGTCCTCTGCCTGCCTTCTATCTATAGAAAACTTTAGCTAAAGAATACATTTAATCACAGAAGTGAGAAAAGGCAGAATCAAAGGGAAGTAGTTAAACAAGACAACATGATAATAGTTTTGTCATTAAGCAAAGAAAAGTTCTTCCTCAAGGGCTATAGACAATATTTTGAGCCATATTCTTTGAGCAGTCTTATAGATGCTGAGACCCGTACTGGGTGGAAAAAGACTATGACCAGTTTGTAGCCATAACATAAGCTGCCACAATTCAGAAAACTTGCCTCAAAGAAATGGGAACAAACCAACCCTGGAACTGAAAACTAAGTGTACTTAAAATAATCAAGATGACACTGATCAGACCACTGCATGACCAATTTCAAGATGACTCTGAGAGCTGATTTTACTGTTTCTGGATGTAGACCCTTCCTTCTATCCATATGCCCCTGAAACTCCCCTTTAAAAGCCCTTGCCCACTGACTGTCAGTAGGGGAGTTGGCCTTTGGATACAAATCTGCCCTCTTTCCATTTGCTAGCATCCAAAATAAAGCAAACTTTCTCTTCTACCAACCTTGCCTCTCGAATATTGGCTTTTGAGCCGTGAGCAGCCAGACCCAACTTTCAGTATCACTTCCAAGGGCTTAATTTATTTTTGTTAAGGAACTAATTACACTGCTCTGGATTAGAAAACTTGAATAGCTACAGCGAACTCATTGGAACGCTTGTTTCTCCCCTTAGAGGAAGCACTGTGACGATGCTTTGGGCATGACATGGCTACTTACGGCTCTGGGATCCACTTGCCATGGGAGCCATCTTTGATGTCTCGGCAACTAATAAGGCATGATTTTATATGTTTCCCTGAGTTTCTCTGACAGTTTTTTTTTTTTTTTTTGGTTTTGTAGTTCTTTTGAATTCAAAGCTTTCACTTTTGTAAATACTTCTGAAGAGTAGTGACTTTGTCTGATTAATCATTACATTCTTAGTACACAGCACTGTTTCTAATCCATAATACACGCTCAATAAAAATTGCAACCAAGTAAGTATTTAATAAATAAATCAGCTTAAACATTTACCAACTTTCTTCACTGTTGCTGAAAGAACTCCTCACATGAGAACAGGAATAAAAAGATATTTGATTTCCATTGCTTCTAATTTGCTATTTGAAGTAACAGATCCTGCGTTATACTGGGAAAGCTCTGCCATTCTAAGAGTTGCCATTACCATTTTCTGAACAGAAGACAGAAATCAAGGGCCCTCTTATAAGAGGTTTCTTACTCTCTTAAATCTTAAGCCCCATAAAGAAAATTGTTAGGTTGGCAAGGGAATTTCTGGAAAATGTATATTTATAACTTACTTTTCTGTTTCTTGTTAATACATGTAAACTCATGATTATAGAGTTAAATAATTTTGAAAAGTATACCGGGACATTTTAAAATGTGGACTATAAGCCTTTAAGATGTAAGTTTCTTTGTAAGGAGATCATAGACTTTGGTGGTGACAGGTGATTCCAGGGCATAAAGGAGAAGGTTCCTATAAAGACTAATGCTATTGGACTCCATCAATAGCTGCAAATATACTTAAATCTCTGATCTTCAATTACATTAGATTGTAATTGAAAGTTGTTGCAGAACATTCACTTCTTTGTACTTATTTTCTTCTATCATTAAATTCAGATTTAAAAGCCTCCCTAGGCTCTTTCTCCAGGCACCCCTCGCCTTCTTCACCTCTATCCACTCCACCACTTTCACTTTCTCCTGTGTTTTACCTGCCATCTGGAACCACTCCCCTGCCTCTCTGTACTTAATTGACTCTTTTCAAATCGCATCTCTAGCCCCCATCTCTCCTGTCTGCCTTCTGACTCCTAACCTCACAGAAACAATCAGCCTCTTCTCGGGAGCCTGGCGGTTTCCCTCTGCTGAAGTTCTTGTCCTAACCAGCCTTTCTCGCTCTTCTCCACTCAAGTGGCTCTCTATAATCTCTATGCTGTTGCTTGTTCCTTTATTTAAAGCTATTTAAAGAAGCAACTGCAAATGTCGTTGCATTGTTCCAGATACACGTGTACATGCGTGCAAAGCCTATTTAATTGTGTTGCATCTTACATAATCAGTGTGAGTCACTGAAGTAAAACCCATTAAGGAAAAATTACTCTCTAAGGAGATAGAATATTGTGCTTGGGTGACTTCCTCTTGGTCAGGAAGAAGAGACAGGCTTCCTTGATTCATAATTGGCTTTAAAGGCTCAGAGAATACATTTCAGATTGTGTCATTTTAATATGTGCAAAGACAGAAATATTCAGAATTGGTACCTCCCTTGCAACCCCTCCAAAAATTAAGATCTGTTTTTGGAACTTTGATCTAAAATATTAAAAGTGATTAAAAATAAAACAAAAAGATATTTGTAAGTTAAAACAATTTTAAAAATCTATCCTGTATAAAAATATCAGCTGAACCTAATTATTCAATGTTAGTATTAAAAGAATGCAATCTCTTTGAAGTTTTAGTATGAGAAAAATATGTTGGACAATGAAAAAAAAAAAGATACTGCTATGCTACCCTAACTTAAAATCTATGAATATCCTCTTCTGAGTATTAAAATATTAATATAGTTTGAAAATCTATAATGAGTTTCTGTTTTCATCAATTTAGAATAATTCTTTAGTCCTCATTTTCAGTTCTTTATCAATGTGCTGCTGCTGCTGCTACTAAATCACTTCAGTCGTGTCTGACTCTGTGTGACCCCACAGACGGCAGCCCACCAGGCTCCCTCATCCCTGGGATTCTCCAGGCAAGAAAACTGGAGTGGGTTGCCATCTTATTCTCCTATCAATGTGCAAGACAGCTAAAATAGCACTTGCCAATGGTCACTGGAATATCAAAGAACTCACAGAAATCTTTACAATGTCAGTTTTGACAAAAGCAGTTCTCATATTTTAGGAAGCTGCTCGTAGATGATCAGGACATTCTGACTCAAAATATCAATCCTCTCACAGAAACCCAAGTTAGCTGTAACAAGAACACGAAAAAAGTGTCATATTTCAATAAAATTAAATCTTTAATAAATTTTGCCTTCAATTTTTCAGTAAAATAAAATCTTTTCAGGTTCACATTCAAGGTTATTCGCGTTGACTTTCTGATGAACAAAATAGTCACTGAGAAATATGAGCAATTTCTTCTATGATTATTAGATCAATTTAGGAAACACTTATTGTCAGGCATAAATGTTAGTGACTATTAGTGAGATTTCTAAAACACCTTTCCAGCCTCAGAAATGTCTATTGAGAAAGGGAAATTTGTTTGGCTTATGAATAATAAACCCTAGCAGTTATAAGATTAATATGCCAAAAGGTGACAACATTCAGAAAGCCAACATATTAATTTAAATTCCTGAGATAAATCTCTCCTGCTAATCAATTCATAAAGCATAATATTTACAACAGAGCAGGTCACAATGGCCCTTTAGTGATAGCTCAGTCCACGCCTAGCTGNGTCGCAAAGAGTCGGACGTGACTGAGTGACTGAACTGAACTGAACTGAACTGTAGGTTTTGGTCTACAAATTTGTCACATTTTCATCAAACTGAATAAAACATTGAATGCCCCTATGTAAATTCATAGTAGGTAGGACAGATATTTCTTTAACCAAAAACTTGAAGCATGAAGAGAGCTTTTTTGTAACTCCTGTCTCCTGTTGGATTCCATCCCTTCCTCCCCTAAAATAATAGGTGAAATATATTCAAACAAAAAAAGTTGACTGTAGTACTACAAACATGCATACCATTCACTTAGGCTCATCAGTTGTGAATGTTTTGCTGTTTTTGTTCTATCTCAATATGTATATATCTGCCTTTGTTTTTTGTGGCATCATTTACAAAATAAGTTATAAACATCATGATGGTTCATATGTAAATATTTCAGCACGTAGCTCCTAAGAATAAGGACATTCTCTGATATAGCCATGATGCCATTATCACTTCTAAGAAATTTAACATTGCTACACTTATCCCTAATGTACAGCTTATATTAAAATTTCCTTAATTATCTCCAAGATGTACTTCGTAGCTTTTTTTCCCCAGTTCAGTTCAGTCAGTCAGTCGTGTCCAGCTCCACGACCCCGTGAATCACAGCACACCAGGCCTCCCTGTCCATCACCAACTCCCGGAATTCACTCAAACTCACGTCCATCAAGTCGCTGATGCCATCCAGCCATCTCATCCTCCATCGTCCTCTTCTCCTCCTGCCCCCAACCCCTCCCAGCATCAGGGTCTTTTCCAATGAGTCAACTCTTTGCATGAGGTGGCCAAAGTATTGGAGTTTCAGCCTCAGCATCAGTCCTTCCAATGAACACCCTTTAGGATGGACTGGTTGGATCTCCTTGCAGTTCAAGGGACTCTCAAGAGTCCATACCACAGTTCAAAAGCATCAGTTCTTCGGCTCTCAGCTTTCTTCTCAGTCCAACTCTCACATCCATACATGACCAGTGGAAAAACCATAGCCTTGACTAGATGGACCATTTATGGCAAAGTAATATCTGCTTTTGAATATGCTATCTAGGTTGGTCATAACTTTCCTTCCAAGGAGTAAGCGTCTTTTAGTTTCACGGCTGCTGTCACCATCTGCGGTGACTTTGGAAGGGTCATTCATTGCTTTTAATTTGTCAGTCTCTTTAGTGTTCTTTAGTCTAGAAATTTCCCTATACCTTTTTTTCTTTTCATGACTGCCTTTTTGAAAAGTTTAAAACAGTACCAGTCTACTACAATAGCTGCTAGACACATGTGGCAGTTTTTTTATGTGACTAGGGCAACTCAGGAACTGAATTTTCAATTTTATCTACTCAATTAATTTTAAATTGACACATGTGGCTAATGGCTGTCTCATTGTACAGTGCAGGTCTGGACCATCTGTTTTGCACTGTCCCACAATCTGGATTTATGAGATTGTTTTCTCATGATTCCTTCCTCATTATTGGCAAAGTTGATTGCATAAGTAGTAATATTTATTTCCAATAGCATGTTTCCAGAATATGTCAATTTGCAATTATGTCAAATATATAATATTATGCCAGTTTGTCCCAGTGTTGAGTAACATACCACTTGAATGCAACTGTTCAGCTACACTACTTATTTTGTGTGTCTCAAGATAAATTAAAAAGCATTTAAAATAATTTAACTATTTAGTTTATTTTCATCATTAAGGTATTGGTAGTGTGACTGCAATGTTGCCTTCAAGCTTGGGGCCTTGATCCCATATAGTATGGAAGAGGCATCATGGTAGGATGGTAGACATTTAAATGTTTGTAAGATTTTGTCACATTTTCAAGACAGATGTTTATGGAGTTTAGAATAATTCTATAGAAGTAGAACTTGGCTCTGTAATGCTCCTTTTCTTTCTATCTCTTTTTTTTGAATTGGTTATAATATGTTACCCTGAGTAATATGTTTAACATCTAATGCAATATAACATTTAATATAATAGAATATTTTGGCTTTGAAAGCATTTAGGCTAGTCTGTGAATAATTAAAGGTCTATTCTAATGAATTTTTACCTTATTGATAATTATTTGACCTGTAAAAAAATTTTTCTTTAGTCTTTAAGAACTGTATACACATGTATTAGTATATATATTAGTAATGAAGACTGATAGAACATGCAACTGATAATTTATAATACTTGGTAAACTTTAAAGCAGTTCTTGTTTAGTCAAAGAAATGTATACTTTTCTAGAAAAATAGTTTATCAAAATCAACTCCACTAGAAGCAGAACTCATAAATAGATCAGTTACCACTGAGGAAATAGAGAAAATAGTAAAAGAGCTCTTCCATAAATACCAGGATGACTTCACAGGAAAAGTCTAGCAAATCTCTATAAAGATCAGGTAGTCTAGCGTTACTGCAACTACTTAAGACCATATCAAAAGAGAAAACTCCCAAATTTATTTTTGAAGTATAACATTGATCCCAGAATCTGACAGAGTTTGTAACAAAAAAAAAGTTACCACCCAGTTGCAGTTAGGAATATTGGTGTAAAAATCTTAAATAAAATATTAGTAAACAGAATCCAGCAATCTAGAGGAGAAAGATCATGATCTAACATGCGGGGAAAGCGTTGAGTCTTTTGTTGTTTGTATTTGGCTGCACTGGGCCTTTGCTGCCACATGGGCCTGTCTCTGGCTGCTTTGGGCAAGGGGCTCCTCTAGTGTGCTGCGTGGGCTTCTCACTGTGGTGGCTTCTCTGCTGAGGTCCTTTAATGGACCGGAACCTAGTGGTCCGGAGTCGACGATAAGAAAGTAAAAGAGAGAGAGAGGTTGATATTCCTTGGTTTACACAGAAACCCAATAAAGTCCTTGACACAGGGCTTGCGTCACTCACGAAGGCAAGCCCGAGCAGGAGAGTGAGCACGATGGGTTTTTTCACTCTCCAGAAAATTAGCTGGGAAGGGGGAGAGAGAGAGAAAGAAAGAAAGACACGGGTTCTGATCTTTCAGACCCAAGGTCTGATGGAGCAAAGGTGCTTTATTCAACATAGTGTGGGTATATATATACTGTCTTACAAGGCAGCTATTTTCAGCAAAGATAAAGATCAAAAGTCCAGAGTTACAAACTGTCAAGGAAACATAAGGCAATCCATATCAAAGAGAGAGGGTTGTGAATAATCACTTTTACCATATGGTTGATAAAAAGGAAGAGGGTCGTAAATAGTTACTTATCACCGTATAGAAAAACTATCGAAGGAAATGCATGTGTTCCTCAGCCCTGGGAGCAGTTTGCCACCCCTCTTAATTCCTGAGTATTCAGGAATTAATAAGGCACAGAGGATTCGTGACAGATCCAAAACAGCACGCAGGACGCCTCCTGTTAAATGCTTCCCAGCACTTCTCTCATTGCCGCCTTGTAGCACGGACTCCAGGGCACGTGCTCTTGGCTCGTGGGTTCAGTGGTTGCCGCCTTGGGGGCCTAGAGCATGGGCTCAGTAGTGGCAGACAGGCTTAGCTGCTCCGCAGCCTATGGGATCTTCCCAGATCAAGAATTGAACCTTTGTCTTCTGCATTGGCAGGTGAGTTCTTTACCACTGAACCACCAGGGAAGCCCCAGAAAAATATGTGACAGAATGCAATATCCATTTATTCCTAAAGCATTCAATAAAATTTTAATGGGAAAGCACTGGAGACATCCCACTGAGGTCAGAAACAGGGCAGGGATGCCCACCGTCACTGCAGCTCTGTGGCGTTTCGTTGGAAGTGTTAGCCAGCACAGAACAGGAGAATGTTAAAGGACGCCACAGGGAAGCAGTTAGCAAAATCCAAATAGAAGAAATCGATGGGCCAAATGACTGGATTGAAAGAGATTCAAGAGACATTAATCAAATACAGTTGGGTTCTTATTTTCTTATATTCTTATTTTCTTGGATTCTTATTCTGAGTCTAAACTGATTCAGCTGTAAAATATTTGAGACAGTTGAAGAAATTTGAACATTGACATTGATGATACTAAAACATTATCAGTGTTACAGTCATGGTAATCATATTGAGGATTCTTTTTTTTTTTAATGCTTTATGAAATGCTTATGAAAACACAGAAATTATCATGAATAACATGAGAAAAATGTCTAAAATTTACATGAAAATAATCGGGAAAAAGGTTAAGACTGGTTGCAGAGTAGAGGTGAAACCGGAGTGGCCGTGAATTGACGATTGTTGTATCCAGGAGGTGGGCACCTGGGGATCACTGTGTTAGTCCATTGATGTGCATTTAGAGTTTTCCACAATATAATTTTTTAAGTAATTTGCTATTCATCTTTTTTTTTAACCATTTATTTTATTTCTTTGGCTTGTGCTGGGGTCTTAGTTGCAGTGTGTGGGATCTAGTTCCCCTGATTAAGGATGGAACCCCCCTACACTGGGAGCTCGGAGTCTTAGCCACTGTACCACCAGGAAAGTCCCTAGTTCATCTTTAAACTCTTCATGGATATAGGTCTAAAGAGTGCATTATCACTAGAAGAGGGAGGGAGGCTTTCTGTAGATATTTTGTAGATGTTTATTTTAATTTGCAAATTTTCCACTGCCAAACACTGTTACTAAAAAAAGTGTAAGTTAGCATTTAATAATCTTTGTATTAAAGACTTGGTTTTAGATACTTATTAAGTGGGCTAAGCCTCAATTTGGATTTAATTATTAGTGGTAGATATCAGAAGTTTAGACAAAAGGGTTATTATAAAAGTTTTAGTAACTTTTAAATGAGATAGCAATTTTTTAACTTAATCAAGAGAGAATTACTCCAAAATAAAAAAGTTTAAAAAAAAAAGAATCACAAGGATGTATTGTACAGCACAGGGAATAAAGTCAATATAATACATTCAGGTTATTAAAAAGATAAGTGGAATATAACCATTAAAAATTGTTACCCACAAGTGTTGTACACTGAAAACATAATTTTATAGAGTTTAAAAGAGAATTACATATTTACATTTCTTACTAAGATTATTATACCAAATCCAAATGCTTTGCCTAAAGTTTTGGTTTAAATTTTCAGATGGATTTAATGCCTTTTATTAACAAAGCTGGCTGTGAATGTCTTAATGAAAGTGATGAGCATGGATTTGACAACTGTTTACGAAAAGACATGACCTTCTTGGAATCTGATTGTGATGAACAGGTAACTGAATGCTCAGGGCTTGTGGAGATGTCAGTGTTTGTGTCCAGACACGTGTCCATCTCATGGTCTCATGTCTCTCCTTCCCAGATGATCACTGTTTTCTTCCTTTTTATAACTTCACCTCTGTCCTCTGACCCTGTCAACTCACCCCGCTTCTTTATGCCAGCTGCACTGCAGAGAATCACAGAACTCTTGGATTGTCCGGAAACCTGGGTTGAGCCTTCACTATTAAGTCCTTTTGTTCATTCCTGAGCTGCCTTCACTCTTTCTACCCACCTAAGTGAGGCTTAATTGGATGCGCACGCCTTTTATGTCTAGTCCTCACTCCCAGTGTAAGCCTGCTGTGTTTCCCTATATTTTCCTGCAGTGTCGTCACAGAGGAAGTGGGGTAGTGTAGTTCTGCCTTGATCACGCCGTCTGTCTTCATCTTGCCTGATATTTAAAATTTTATTGTCTTAAAAAATTTTTTCTTATTTAATTACTATACCATTGCCTCTGCTTTGTCCCTATTCCAGTATATCTTTTATATGTTCACAAAAGTTATTTCTCTAAAATATAAATCATATTTATATTTTGATTTCTTAAAAGAGTCAAATGATTCTTCAATGGCTTCAGGAAGAGGATGTCATATGCTTACTGACTTTGTCTGCTTCTAGCTTTCTACTCTCGTATCCTCTTCACCTATGGTTCAGGTCCCTAAATGGGTCACGTTTATTTACTGACACCCAGATACAGGTCAAGTGTTAAAAGTACTTACATAGCTAAAGAGAGTAGTCTAAGTATTTTCTTAAGCAAACAGACCTCAGTGATTTGAAATAAATCTAAATCCCATCTTCCTTTGCTCCAACTGCAACTATCTTATTTTATTGCTTGAAAATACCGTTCATGTTGTGCGCCTTGTAAATTGGTGCCCTAAATGTAGTGTGGTGATGTGTATCAGAAGAGCTGGCTACAGCTTCCCTGAAATCTTCCTGCTGAGGAAACCTTCCTCCCAGGGTGGATGCACAGGTACCTTCATCAGACAAAGTTTTGGGTGGAAAGAAGATTGAGTGAATGAATCAGAGAGAGGCATCTCAGCAGTTTTGTATTTCAGTTCCCTTGGGTGGCTTTTCAGATTCAGTGAGTCAAATTCATTTAGGATGGAAGTTTGGAGGTTACTAATAGAGCTGTGAGTCTTGTTCTCCTGAGTTTTGTATCAAATAGAGTCCATTTGAGACCTAGTCTCTCCACATAGCCTGTGTGCGTTGTCTCTACATTGCCAAGTGACATGGGTAGATGCATCCGCAGATAAACTGTTCAGAAAATATTAAGCTTAATGTGTTAAAATACATAGTTTAAGTTTTAATTTGGGGGTTTTGTTTAACTTTTTTTGCGGGGGGGAGCGGATTGTTGCCAATTTTTAGTTTGAGGCGTTAGGTTCTTAACATATAATTTTAATTAATTCTGTTAAGTTTTGTTTTCCTTTATAAAAATAATAGATTATTGTATTTCTCAAATGTCAAACTAATCAAGTTACTTTCAGCTTACTGATATTCTGTATTACATTAGTTTTGTTAGGTGAATTAAATTTTTTCTGCTTCTTAATTATTTTAATTCTCCTTACCTGTTGTGTTACTTATTTAAGATGTTTAACAGCCCTTTAAAAATGAGACAATTATTTTCTTCACAGCTTCTTATTACTGTGGCATTCAATCAGCCTGTTAAGCTTTATTCAATGAAATTCCAAGGGCCAGATAATGGTGAGTAATGGGCGGCTTTTCTGTAAAGTAACTTTCTGCTCTATAGACCTGCTGGCATATATTGATGTATAGTTGATGTACAGCAGTATGTAGGTTTCAGGTGTATATCACAACATAGTGATTTACAGGTTTTAAGGATTGTACTCCACTTAGAGTTATTCTGAAATACTGGCTGCGCTCCCTGTGTGTGTCCTTGTAACTTATTTATTTTATGCACAGTTGTTTGTACCTCTTTTAATTCCTTACCCGTCTTGCTTGTCCCCTTCCCCTCTTCCCTCCTAGTAAATTGTTTTCTTTATTTCCGAGTCTCTTTTTTTCTTAGATTCACTAGTTTTATTTTTTAGATTCCACATAATAAGTGATACCATGCAGTATTTGTCTTTTTCTGTCTGACTTGTTCCACTTAGCAGAATATCCTCCAGGTCCATCCATGTTGCTGCAAATGGCAAAATTTCATTCCTTTTTATGGTTGAGTAGTATTTCATTGCATATATGTATATACTCCTTCTTTATCCATTCTATTACTGGTCCCTTAGGTTAAAACTTGTTATTAAATGGAGGTAGAGAGCTCTTGTTTTGGGAAAGAGTGGAATTGTCCTTGGAACAAAGCAGTGACATAATGTAAGATTATTGGGCCAAAAGTAATTTAAAAAAATTTTTTTTTTACTGTTTTCATCTGAAAACAAGGGAGCCCTTTCTTCCAACTAAGAGTTCTAGATTTTAGGTAGCTGTTTTTCAGGGTGGGAACTGGGGGAGACTTAGTTCACATTCTTCCTATTACAGGTGATAAAACTAAGGCCCTAGATCCTCCTATGTGTGTGCTAATTGTAGTTGCATTTTCTTTATACATACTATGATGCTGTACATATGCATACATATGATGATTGTGCAAATTTAACATTTCTCATTTTGTTCAATAAAGAGTTGTCCTTACTCACCCCACCCACTTTTTTCTGTTCTTTTTTTTTTTTTTTTTTTTTGCTGCTGGGAGTGGACATGAGAAGGGGCCTGAGGTGGGGAGAGGGGGCTAGGATTTGTTGTTGCTTTCTTAGTTGATTGGGAGAAACAGTGCCCTGTTGATTAGATAGCATTCCCTTAAGTCATTTACTATTCTAAGTTTGCATGGGTTAATGATTTTTTCCCTAATAAAATTGTTAATATATTCTGAAAATACAAAGTATTTGTAAAAGCAAATGCCATAGAAATGAGTATGTAAGCAATGTGGCTATGCTAAGATTACTCAGTCAGACACAGGATACTGGTCTGAAGCTAGAGAGACTAAGACATTCTACAGAGTGGTTTTAGCACTGGGCACAGCCTAATCCCTAAGATGAAGTTTGGCAATTTGTGTAGTGAATTTCCTCTGGCTAAATATTGTCACTGATAATGCTGTTCTCCTAAATAACAAAAGGTGCCAGCTGATGGCAGCTGCAAGACTGAGCTGAGGGCTTCTTTCATGGAGCTTCTCATCCTCCTGCATGTGCTGTCAGACTGCACTGCTACCTTGCAAGTACCTCCTCCCTGGGAGCTGTACATCCCTCATTGCCTGTCTCTTACAGTCGAGGGCAGGAGCTCCATGTCTGTGTATGCGTGTGCATGTGTGTTTTAATCTAGTATTCCTAGCATTTAGTGTAGTTTTAGCAGGCCAAGAATATACCACTAAATGTCTATTGAGAGAGGAGGAGTATGGCTGTGAAAATACTCAGATGTTTTTACAATTTCTAAAGATAGAGGTAGGTATGTGCATATGTGGGCATGTCTGTTTGTATAGAGTGAACGTAATGACAAACGTAAGAGGACAAAGTATTATATGTTTGATGTTAGAATTTAATTTTATTTCTGTAGGTCAGGGTCCTAAATACGTAAAAATTTTTATCAATCTACCGCGATCTATGGATTTTGAAGAGGCAGAAAGAAGTGAGCCAACTCAAGCTCTGGAACTAACAGAGGATGATATTAAAGAAGATGGTATTGTCCCTCTTCGTTATGTTAAGTTTCAGAACGTTAACAGTGTAACTGTAAGTAGTGTTTCATTCAGATGTATGCAACGGGTTGTGGGTGACAGTTCATACCGTCTTCAGTGTCCTAGCTGATTTAAGTTATCCTTAAAAATGATTAGTCGTCCATTTGGTTTGAAATGCATAAAAATGTCTAATGAGCTAATTAAATTTTCTTCTTTTTAATTTATCTGTGTGCTTTAAAAAGGAAGGTGGATTTTTTTAATTTGTAGGTTTGTCACATACATACATATATGGCATGTATATGCCAACTTTTGTTAAAAGTTTATTCTAGAACATTTATTCTTAAACCAGATACTCATTCTTCCTTTGTACCTGGTAATGAGTGAGGATATGTTTCTAAAATCCAGTTTACTTTTGAATTGTGTAGTGGCCATTTTACTGAGATGTAAAAATTGACTTTTTGAAAGCATAATTTTGTGTTATCTTAATTTACATTATGAAATGAACAGCTTTTTAGCAATTACCAGTTGCTTTTTTGAATTCTAGTATTAAACCCAGCTCATGCTTCTAAACCACCTGTCAGCCAGAGCCCATTCCATGAGAGCGGGGGTTTAGGAGAGTTAGAGTAGAATGCTGAGAAAAAGGAGTTGGAGCCAGCACAGAGTCACCGGAGAACAGACTTGCCGAAGGAGTGTAATTTCTTTGTGTCAGTAGATTCCGGTTTTTGCAAATTAGAAGAATGCTATAGCTGTGTTCATTTTGGGACGTTTTCAGTGGAATTTCACAGAATATACTTAGTGGTAAGGTAAAGGATTATATTAAGTTTTGAGTAGAAGTATTTTACCCAGATGAAATTAAAGAAAATGGTTATATCAAACTGGAACACTGGTTATGAAATATTTTCTTGACTTTATTCATTTATAACACTTATTTGTAACATGTTTACAAATATTTTGTTATATATTTTTAACATATTTGTAGCATTCAATTAATAACACCTGTTGCTTTATGTAGTGAAGGGAGGAAGGCATTTGTTACTGGAAAAAGCCCCTTAAACCCAGAGATCCTAAGGTAATCTCTTCTGTCTTTGAGAATCATTGAACATAGTTACTTTGTGATAAGTTCACAGTCTTTACTGTGTCCTGTTAAGTCATACTTTTAAACTTATCATTTTAGTCAGTGACTTAAGTTCAGACACAGAAGGCACACCTGTCACTTTTTTTGATTAAGTTGAAATTGAAATGACAGTTTTGATCAGAAAGTCTAATCAAAATAAGTATATGAATTTTTAAAAGCAGTAAATATAACTTGTGCTTAGATTTAAAAAGCATTGCAAATAAATAGAGAACTACTTTAATAGTCTACTTATCATAGACTTGAAGTTTTTAATTGTTAAGCTCAATTTGAGATGAACCTGTGGTTGCCTAAAAAAAACAACAAAACTGATTTTCATCTGAAAATGGAAAAAGAGTGTTGCCCAATTAAGAGAGGCAATATTCTTAAGTAGACAGCATCTAGAGTATTATTTTTTTAGTGGAGCCAATTTAAATAATCCAGTGTATTGAAAAAGAACCTGTGAGTAAAGCATCTGTCTCCTAACATGCTGAGGGAAATTTTTAAATAGAAAGTATAAAAGAAGCAAGCTTAATAAAACATGCAAGGCACAGTATGGGCTTCCCAGGTGGCTCTGTGGGTTAAGAATCTGCCTGCAGTGCAGGAAGCGCAGGTTTGATCCCTAGGTTGGAAAGATCTCCTGGAGAAGGACATGACAACCCACTCCTGTATTCTTGCCTGGAGACTCCCACGGACAGAGGAGCCTGGTGGACTACAGTCTGCAGGATCACAGAGAGTCGGACATGATTGAAGAAGCTACTGAACACATACGGAGACGAGCTTAAGAAAACATGTGAAGCGCAGGGTAGTTTTAGGAACTGATTTCCAGCGCACTCTTTTTTCTTTTAACACTTTAAGGAATAGAATGAATGATGGAGTATCAGAAAGAATTATAACTGCCAAGATTTTCCTCAGTAAAAATTATAATTTTAGTAAAATTTCAGTAACATTTTGCCCATTGTAATCTTGAGTTTCATACTCGTTTGTTTTTTCCTGTAAATAATTTAATTTTGACCCTTCAACATTATCATGCCAAATCATGCAGAGCTTACATATGTTAAATATCCTGCCACGATCCCCCTGGACAAGGTAAGAACAGCCGAGCAGACAGTAGAATTAATGATGCTCTAGGAATCCTAGGGTAAATGTAATTTGGATTAATCCTTATAAAGAATGGAAGGTATTTTTATTAATAACCTAAGAAAATCGATTAAATGTTTGAGCATGTTTATCGAAAAAGAAGTGTAATCATTCATGGTAAAATTCTTTGTGTGTATAGATATTTGTTCAGTCCAATCAAGGTGAAGAAGAAACAACAAGAATTTCATATTTTACTTTTATTGGGACTCCAGTCCAGGCAACAAATATGAATGACTTCAAGCGAGTAAGTTTGTTTAAATGATATCTAGGAGAAATAAAAATAATAATTTTAAAGAAATAATTTTAAAATTATCAAAATCATATTATATCATGAAATCTTATAAGGATAAACAGAACAGTAGGGTCTTCTAATCACATTTTTAGATTGCTTACTAGAGAAATCTCTAATAAAGATAAGTCTCGTTGACACAGTGTCTATTAATGAATGGCATCCAAATAAGGTATAAATTATTGTTTTGTTGTAGAAGGTAGGGATAGTGAAAAATTGGAGTATATTAAGTCATTATTTGTGACTTTTTTGAGAACTTTGCTTGCTTATATTAAGATTTTGATTATCATTGTTTTCTGATTAAAACATATTTAAAATGACAATGATTTTAATCAAGAAGAATGGGTTCCTTTGCTTCACTGAGATGCTTTCAAACCATGTCTTTGTGCTGAAGAACACATTTCAGCAAATAACTCTTCAGTGAACAGGCATATGTGTTCAGTGGCTTTTTGGTTTGGTTTTTGTTTTTGAGGACATATTCCTAAGGTTTGCATAAGAATTTATGTTACCATGGGGCCTTTAGAAATGAGAGCATTGTACTTCTAACTGGTAACAGTTCCTGAAGATGACTCTTAAAATATACAACCACAGAGCATAGATGTGCCATCAAGAACTTTATCAGTACAGAACCCAATTGCTGTACTCAGATTAAATGTGCAGCAGCACATGAGATTGTAGGTATTGCAGTATTTCCAATGGCTGCATCTGGCAGGTGGTCTAGAACTTGGGGTGATTATTAAGAGAGGAAGCATTTACCCAGGGCTTCCAGTGTGTGGAGGAAGAGGCATCTTGTTTACCAATTTAGACCCCTGTTTGGGGAATTGAAGCCATGAAATACCCAGAAAACTCATTCTTTTTGATGAGGTTTAATTTTAATTCAGTTGCAGGAAAATAAAATTTCGTAACAGTGGCTGAGCTTAAGAAACTGGACACTGACAGTAGATATTTTAACGTCATTTTCCAACTGCTGTCTTCCTGTCTTACAGCGTAGTTAACTTTTGGGAGCTGTAGGAACAGTTTTGTTCTTAGATCTGTCATGTGGGATGTTTGACATACGTGTAATGACAGGTCAGAAGAAGCAGAGATTAAACATCTACGTTTTCATGATACAAAATGTGCTGCACTGGGAAACTGTGTGAGCAACGGAGACGTTCTGGCTGCCTGCTCTGCTCCTTGCATGTTAGAGTCAGGTGCCGTTGGATTGGCTTTAACTGTGCCTTGCGCAGTTGGCTTCCAGCGCAGTTCTTTCCTGAGATCTGTTTCTCTAAATCCCGGTATTTCCTCTGGTTTCCTGCTTCTCACCTCAGCTTATGCTACTTGATTTCCATGTTTCCTCCAGGTAACGCCTGCTCTTACTTACCTTCTTACCAGCCTGCCGTCCAGTTACAGTTGTTCTAGTGTGCATTAATAATTGCCTGTCCAGGATGCGTCCACCTCTTTGTTTTTAACATCCCCCCTCCTATCCCTAGCTCTTCTCTGGTGGCTCAGTGGTAAAGAATCCACCTGCCAATGCAAGAGATGCAGGTTCAATCCCCAGTTCAGGAAGATCCTCTGGAGAAGGAAACGGCAACCCACTCTAGTATTCTTGCCTGGGAAACCCTATGGGCAGAGGAGCCTGGTGGGCTACAGTCCATGAGGTCACAAGAGTCTGACACAATGTAGCAACTGAACAACAGGTCACATCTCTCCCAGCCTTTCTCTTTTTTGACTACCAAACTACCTTCTTTGACTGTCTTTAGGATAGTAGGGGTATTTTTCTTTTCTTCTTTGAGAGTATTTGTGTTTGTTCTATAATACTGTATGTTTAACTAGGTACTTTTTTTACCCTATTAAAAATGACTGTAGAACAGTAGTTCTCAAAACTTCATGGTCCCAGGACTCCTTTACACTGTTAAAGATCGTTGTGGGCCAGTATTTATCTAATACTTAGCATCTTAGAAGTTAAAACTGGGAAATTTAAACAATATTTATTTATTTACAAATAATAAAATTATTGTGTTAGCACAAGTGATTTTTTAAATTAAAATGCTTATTTTCCAAAACAAAAACCAATTTTTTTAGAAGAATAACATTGTTTTAAATTTTGACAAATAATTGTATACAGTCTAGCTTAGTAGAATCCTCTCATTCTCATATTTGCTTCTGCATTCAATCAGTTTTGCTATCATAAGTTATGTAGCCTCTGGAAAACTTCATTGTATATTGTGAGACAATGAAATTTAAAGAGGCAAGTAACAATTTATTTAGCATTATTATGAAAGCACTTTTGACCTTGAAGACTCCCTGAATGGATTTCAAGGTCACCCAGCTTGGATCACACTGAGAACTGCTGCAAAAATTATGTAACAGTGTCATGGACTTCCTTCCTGGCATTCTGGACTTCTTAATCCTTTGCTTTTATAGTGTCTGATAAATTTCAATTGTTTGAATGATTTTCTTATGTATATTAATGTTACATTTTCTTCCAGTAGTTTCTGAATGAGATTGCACTGCTTGTGTCCTTCATTGTCCTGTAGTGTTATTTCTCAAAAGTAAGCTAATATTTTAGTAGTTTTCATATTGTGCTAAGTCAGCAGCTTTAGTGTAGGAAAGCTGCAGTTAAAAAGCTAGCTTATGTTTAACTGAAATTAGCCTTATTGAGAGTCACTTATTAAAAGCCATCAGTGAGTTTGGATTCTAGTGAAGGAAATAATAGATCTGTGCTCTGATCCTTGTAGTCCCTGTGGTACTGTGTTACGTGTAGTCATAATCTCTGATAGTAACAAGTTTATATTGTTACAAAGTAATGCCCTAACATTTGGAATGCTAATCAATATGAACCAAAGCTTAGTTCAAGGCAATAGTGGGCATTAGGCAGAATGGAAAACGGGAACCCTGGGCATGGAACTGAGATGGTGCAAGCCCTTCATTCAAGGATGAGTCAAGTGTGGCACTTTCTCTTTACTTACAGAGTCAGTTTGACTTTTAAAGGCATTGCACACAGTAATTAGAATTTAAAATTTCAATATAAATTTGGCATGTGTTTTATCAGCACAGAGAGGAGAGTTCCAGCACCTCTCTGTGTAGTGAAGAGAATTGTATAAAATGATTTTAATGAATGGTAGAATTATGTAGCATTTTCAGTTTCTCTTATATTTTGCATGAATTGTTCCTGGTTAATTTTAGTTCTCAGAATGTCATTGATATTCTCCTTAGGTTATTAAGATGACAGAAGCTAAGGTAATGCTGTTGAATCTTGGTTGTGGATAGAAGTCTTAGACCACCTCGCATACTCTTACAGTTTTAGGAGGTCATACTTGTCAGATTTGGGAGACTAGAACATACCTTCCATTTTTCTCTTTTTTGGCTCATAGGAGGCATTGTGCCCAGATTATAATATATACTTAGGCTATCTGTTATTGTAGTAAATGTATTCCTTATGTTGCAGCATGAAGAAAGCTTGCCATTTTAATTGGAAGTAGATGTTTTCTTTGCAAAAATAAGCTCTTCATTGGATTTGCTTTAATACAAAAGTAATATAAATATTCCAAACTGAGCAAAAGTGAAGGGGCTTCTGCTTTTTAGGGAATGAGGTGCATGTGAAAAGCAAAGCAGATTTTCTATCATGGTAATAAAAAGAGACTTCTTAACTGGCCGTTCACCGTATCAGCTATTTTTGTAACATTTTTGTCTGTTTATTTTTCAGCTTTTTTAATCCAACTCAAATGAACTAAAAACAGAAGATTTTTAAAAATGAAGTAATATAAAGATTGGCCTTATCTCACTCTACTCCCCTCCTTGCTTCTCTGCTCATCTAGCACCTGTCTGCTCTCACCCTTCTCACGTTCTCGCCATTGCTGGGGCAAGATTTCTACAGCTTCTGTCATCTGGATCAACCCCCTTGTTACCTAGATTGCCTCAACCATCTCTGTCTTCAAGTCTCATTCTAGTCAATGTTTCTCAGTTGGCCTTTTATTTTGTTTCAGTTTTTGTTCTGATCTTGCGACTAGGAGCTTTAGTTTCATTACCATACCAGGTTGCTCGCCCAACTTTTTGTTTGTTTGCTTTTTACTTTCTCCTGCCTCATTTAATTTTGTACTACATTTTGAGAAATAATATTGCAGTGAAACTTAACATTGTCATAAATATTTTTAGATTTAAATAATTGGATAATGTTTTAATCTGATCTAAAGTTTATATTTTTTAGAAACAATAGAATCATTTTAGAAATCAAATATGAGCAGTTTCACCAAGTTCTTTTATATTAAAGCTATGTAATATATTGATTAGGCTGAAATTGAGAGATATGGGTTTTCTCATCGGAACTGTAGCCCTAGAATCTTTTTGCTGATTAATTATGGGCCTGTCCTCTGCTTTGCCAACCCAAGTGAGTTCAAGGCCAGTTGAAAGACTTACAGACTAAAAGTTAGGCTGAGTTAAAATATTAACATAGACAATCAATGGACTCTTTATTGAATAAATATTTTTGACACATAATTTTGATGTACCAAAACTTTTGTTTGTCAGAGGTGTAATATAAAAACTTAAAAGTGAATAAAAGAGCTTTACTGTTGGGGTGAGAAACTCCTTATTGGAATGCTGAATTTCTTCTTTTTTCCAGAGAATACACATTGGCAAGTTGAGAGTTATCAGCCTGTGAAACAGTATGCAGATTCGTATCTTCTACTGTATCACATCTGCTAAAATGTTAATTTTTAGTATTAACTGTTTTTGTTTTCTTTTGCTTAATCTAATAGCTCTGTGTTTGTGTGTTCCCAAGTGATACAATGATCAACAATGCTTTCAGTGTTCATCTGCTTAAATCATTGGCGGTA
The DNA here is from genome assembly GCA_006410875.1 of Neotragus pygmaeus. Taxonomy (NCBI): domain Eukaryota; kingdom Metazoa; phylum Chordata; class Mammalia; order Artiodactyla; family Bovidae; genus Neotragus; species Neotragus pygmaeus. The sequence goes on from SJYV01050962.1 coordinate 24,601, forward strand.
CACATAACGCCACCTCCCCTTTCTTAGGAAGACTCCCCCTTCCCCCGGCTCCTAAAACCTGAACTTCTTACTCTCATCTACCTACTCTTTTATGAAACTGTCTTCTGTATCTTTTTTGGCTTTTTGGACTTTGTAACACGTGGTTTCCTTGGATTAAAGAGGAGTTATTTTAAAGCAATAAAAGTATTTTTCCTCAAGATGGGGAAAACAGCATTTCTTGTAAAATGTGATTAGGAATTCAGTAGAGTGGGTTTTAATCATACATTCCCATGAATCTGGGATTCCCAGAATCCCAAGTTCTGTTTTAGACCCGATTTGTACTGAAGATCTTTGTGAGTTTTGCTTGATTCAGACACTGCCTTTTGGACCAGAGTCAATTTAAAATATGAAAATTGTATTTACAAATGTACATAGAAATTTTGTTATATGTAAATATATGTTCAGTGGCTTGCAAGTAGATTTCCCTAGAGGCATTTCTGCTATGAGAATACATTATTATGAACTTTAGGTTTAAAGTAAATTGTTTGATTAGAATGTCGTTTTAGAACCTTCCCATAAAGGCTTTGTTTTCTAGAACTATTGTTAGAAATCAGATTTATTCATTACAATTTGATGCTGCCACATTTATAGCAACCTAGATCATTTTTTAAACCTTCCCATAGAAAATTTTTCTAATCATTGACTGAAGCTAGATTTATTCTTTATATTTTAGTAGTATATTTTAGTAACCAGGATTTTTTAAAAATAGAAACTAGACAAAATTAGTAATTTTAAATCTGTTTTCATTGCATGTCTACATATTGATAGAAAAGTCTAGAAACCTGTCATCTTGGGCATGAAGAGACAAGTTTAGCATACTCTTTTAATTCTACATTATTTTGTGATCGACATTTGATATCTACTTGCCTAAAAATAGTATGCTAAATATGTTTCACTCATGTAGCATCATCTTTTTATTAACTTCTCTAAACTGTCAACCTTGTTTTGAAAAGTTGCATTACTTTTTCTTAAAACAGTGTGAAATACCAAAAATGGCCTGCATGTATTTTAGTTTTAATTTCTAGAGGCTAGAAGGGGAGGGAGGGTCACAGTTTGCTTCAGCAATGAAGATACACTGCATGCCAAAGAAATGCAAATACAAAAATTAATACAGGTTTTAAAATGATAACAATAGTAGTCTTTTGAAAATAAGTCATATTTCTAAAACAGTAAGAGGTATATATAAAGTTATTTTTGTTCTTCCTAGGTAGTTGGCAAAAAAGGAGAAAGCCACTAAAGGTACAAAAGACACTGGAAGACCATATTGCAATCAGATCTACAGCTCCTGGATAATTGCTTGATTATCGCCAGAGACTTTCAATATTTCATTCATTTCCATTACCAATAAATCATTGCTTTTGTTCAGATGGTATCACTAGTGTTTCTATTGTAACCTTAATACATGCAATTGTAAATAAAAGTAACTACTTTTGCCAAGCTTAATTTTTGTTGTTCTAAATAAGTATTTTCTCTTTCCATTTATGTGAAAATTGGACACCTTCTGATTTTAGCAGAGACTTCAGTGTCTGCTAGTGTATTGATCAAAAGCCCGTTTCCCTCTTCAGAGGAGCAGAACTGCTTTAGGAACTGAGGAGTGTGTGTGCGCTCATGTGCTCGCAGAACGTGACCCTGACAAGTGGACTTGGAAAGGCTGACTGTGCTCAGACTCACAGGTTGGTTACACAGCAGTTAGGCCTCTGGGCTAGAGAAACACCCAATCATAAACTCCCAGAAACAAGTGAGTTTAACGAGACTTCACTGCTCCCACCTGAGAGCGTCCATGGGGCCACAAATTTGACACCCTTTTGGATAAACTTACAGCCTGAGGCGGCGTATCCACATACGTTGAAAGGTATGTTGCAAATATATGTTGAAATCCAACAGTAGGAAAAAATAAAGTAGTGTGACTTCATGAAGCAGCAGGAATTGATATCTTTTAATGAAGTATTTATTTTAACTACCAAATGATGCAGTGTAAATATACAGAGAATTTGCTTTAAGATTGAAAATGAATTGGCCACGTGTATGTTTAAAAGGTCTTTCAGAAAAGGCTGGCAAGACCATCTGTTCCATATGACTTAAAAATCTTAAACTGTAATCTAGAAAGGATTAATAATTTTTTTAATTTTTCTATTTTTAAAACTAAAATTTGATTTTTAAATTTCTTTGAGTATTTTAAAAATTCAGTGTTTGAAAAGAGTATATAAGACTTAATTTTGATTGAGTTAATAGTAAATTTGAGGGCCTGTTTGTCTAGGACTATGATCAAGATACTGATTTGCCTTTGAGACACCGATATATTTATATGTTTTCTGAAGAAAAAAAAAATGTCCAAGTGTTTGTGGTAATCACTTTCTGAAACCCTAGTGTAACTAAGTAATGTTTCACTTCTTTGTGTGGAAGCACATGAGCTGGTCTGTGGGGATGTCTACATAGCTTATGTATTTCCTGATTACGTTGTCTTGGATCAAATGGAAACAGGCAAGAAGTAAAATAAATAAAAGTTTATAAAACACTCGTTAATAGAGACCATCTCAGATTAATCATGCCTGAAATTAAGGGCGAGATTAATATCAGAAGTTTTGTTTTACATTTTGTACATTTAACAAAACCTCTTTGGGTAATTGTGAAAAGTGCCTCACCTTAAGTATTGCTGACCTCATTTTATTTATACTTAATCAATCTGAAAGTCCAGTGAAAATAGCTTCATATTTGTAAAGGATTGGACATCAGATTTATATTGTTTATGTGAATTTTCTATAACTTGGTTGCATAATACAAACATTTCCTAATTCTTCAAATTGTAAACAGAAGTGAATGTTTATAGGTAACCGTAACATGTTTCACTACAGGAAGTTTTACAAATAAACATGCTTAGTTGACATCATTTAAATTACCAATCTGAAATGCTGATGTTTCTCCTATAGCTGTGTTTGTATACACACACACACACATACATACATACATACATACATTTGTATATGTAACACTGAATTTTTCAAATGAATAGGAAGAGCATTTTAAAAATGGAACCCTAGTTATTGTAACTGAAACCATCCATAGATAGTATTTTCTAGAAAACAGACAACAGGTTTATTGTTTGTCAGACACCAAAAAACAAAACCACAACTCACAAAACTGTTCTCTTGATTTTACTTATATTTTACATCAGGATGCATTATCTGGTTTGAAACAATAATGAAATAGCCTATCTATAATAGAAACAGAAATAGTTCAGCACAGAGTCTTTGTCACCCTGAGGCTGGGGGCAGGAGTAGCAGACAGGCTATCATACTCTTAGGCCTGAGGCAGACATTTATGGTCCATTTTGATCAGATTTTCCTTAGGCTTGCAGTGTGTTTTAGAAACTACTTAATCTGTGAGTTGAAAACTGTCGGCTATCTTTGTCTCAAGGCTGGAGGCCATATACTACATACTAAAGGAAAACTGAGGAATACTGTGTTCACTTACCTCTAACATCTCATTTTTAGAAGTGAAAGTGTATTTTAGAAAGTTTGCCAAACACACATTGTATTTTGTAATATTCATATAGTATGTTAGGTAAGTGATTTTAACGTACAAATATTTTATTCCTTCACTAAAGCTTGTTGCCTGTGGCAGAATGTTGATCTCATCTCAGGCATCTTTTCACTTCGGGTTTTTAGATTGATTTTTTTTAATATATTTTTAAAAATTGTATTTGCATATAGTTGATCTATATGTTTTAAGTGTATAGCAAAGGGTATCAGTTATGTATATATCCATCCTTATATTTTAGATTCTTTTTAATGTGGACCATTTTTTCAGTCTTGATTGAATTTTTTACAGTATTGCTTTCGTTTTATGTTGGTTTTTTGCCCGAGAGGCGTGTGGGATCCTGGCTCCCTGCCAGAGATCAGGGATTGAACCCACACCCACTGCTCTGGAGGGCCAAGTCTTCAACACTAGACTGCCCGAGAAGGTCCACTTTTTTAAGATTGTTTTCACGTAGGCCCCTAAAGAGTACTGAGTTACCTGTGCTGTCTAATAGGTCGTTACCTATATACAGTAGTATGTGTATGTCAAGCTCAATCTCCCAATTTACCCTTTTCCCCTTTACCCCCTGGTAAACGTTAACTTTGTTTTCTGCATTGTTTTATTTTTAGATCAGTATTTTTAAAAAATATGCCCTACCTTGGTAAGATTAAGTGGGCAGAGTGATTTTACAGGCTAATAAGATACTCTTAAACTCTGGTCCATGCTACATTAAGAACTGGAGAAGGTGGAACTAGGCCCATAAGATCGCTGTAGAATTTGTATATTCTAAAATTGTACACAGCTTGGAGTAATATTAAAATCCTGATTATTCCCCTAAACCTGCCAGAGTATTTCTCTGAGGAAGTTTGTTTACGAATTTTATAAATTGAACAGGCCGGATTTATTTGTGAAACATTTACTGCCTATACTGGGATGTCCATTTGAGATACACATTGTGCTACTCAGGAGCGAGGTCCTTGAAGTGTGACTCTGCTCCTACTTGTAAGCTGTGTCATGTTGAACAAGTAGTTTCGGAGCTCTAGTTTCGTCTTGAGTAAAAATGGGTCAAGACATACCTTTTAGGTGTGTGGTGACGGTGACATGTGCGTGACCTCCGTCTGGAGCAAGGGTAAGGCGTCTCCTGCCTGCCCCTCCCTCCCGCTGCCACAGGTTTGCGGCGCTGGTGTTTGCTAAGCAGGGTCCTTACTGTCTCCTTGCCTCTGACCTGGCGTCCACCACATGTCCTCCACATGACTGCTAGTTTGCGTGTGGATTTCTTCCCGTGGGCCCTCCCTCCCCAGCCTTCCCTATCCCCCGACTCCCACCCTTTTCCCCTCGTGTGGTGCACTTTACTAGCACTTACCAGGATGTGCTCTGATAACTGCTGCCTTCCTCTGACCTAGCTTGTTCACCTGTCCAGTTCCTGCTTATCTCCAAGGCTCAGTACAAGAAAAACGGAAAGAAGTTAGCACTAGTGACTTATGTATGCCTCTGCTGCCGATTATTAGTCTTGTTTACCAGGCTTATGAGCAGTGGTGCAAGGACTTGTTCCTAGTGCCAAGCTAAGTCACTTTGATCTCTGACAAAAGTAAACATCCCGAACAAATTTTCGGATTCCAAGGGCAGATACTTGAGGTACATCTGAGAGAATGTAGGAATTTGCACTTTAACAAGGTAAGGAAGAGAATTTAGCAGAAGTAAAGAACTGTGGTGCTGGGCAAAGTTCCTTGGACAGCAAGAAGATCAAACCAGTCAATCTTAAGGGAAATCAACCCTGAATACTCGTTGGAAGGACTGATGGTGAAGCTGAAGCTCCAGTATTTTGGTCACCTGATGTGAAGAGCTGACTCGTTGGAAAACTCCCAGATGCTGGGAAGGATTGAGGGCAGGAGGAGAAGAGGGCATCACCAATGCAATGGACATGAACTTGGGCAAATTTGAGATGGTGAGGGACAGGGAGGCCAGCTGTGCTGCAGTCCGTGGTGTCACAAAGAATCAGACACGACTGGGCGACTGAGTAACAAGGAATAAGCACATGCTGTGTGCATAAAAGGACAGAGAAGATTTCTTAGATGAGGGAGGAGATGAAGCTAGAAGAGCAAGAAACCATTGCCTTGTGAAAGGGATCAGGCTGTCTATGGGAGGAGGGAAGAAGCAGAGAGGGGAGTCTGCAGTGACTTAAATACATGTGGTAGGAATTTGGTTCTTAGCAAAAGCAGCAAGTTGAGAAGGGAAGAGAAATATAGCTTGGGATACAACATTGCCTTGAGCAATGAGGTATCTGAGATGCTTTTGTTTTGGATTTAATGTGGAAATGTCTACTAGGTACATACAGTGTGTAATCGAACCCAGGCCACTCAAAAGCCAATAAAGAGGCCAGTAGGGTGGAATGGAAATTTGTTTTGGACGCCAGCAACCAGTGAGCATGAGATTTTATAGACTGAAGGTGGGGCTACCAGCAGAAATGGTAGTCAGCTCTGACAGTCATCCTGAAGTCAGTCACTGGTGATCTGACTGGCATCATTTGGATTAAGGACAGTTAATCTTCAGTTCCAGCGTCACTTTGTCTCCATTTCTTGAGGCCAGCTCTCAAATTGTAGCAGCTTATATCATGCCTACAGCCTGGTCATCGTGGCATTAATTTCTCCATTTGGTGGGAATTTCAGTATCTGTAAGACAGCTCTCAGGACATGGCTCAGAATAGTGTGTATAGCCCTTGAAGGAACAAAACGTCTGACTAAACGCTTACGGACTAAACTTATTATTGGTTTCCATCGACTGATTTCCTTTTTTTCTGCATTTTTCTCACTTCTCTGATTAAACTTGCTCTTTGGTTAAAGTTTTTCCACAGACAAAAATGTCGACTGAGGACATGGGGCAAGGACCATAGGATCCCACTCCTTTTCAGCAGGAATGTGGTCTTAGATCTTAGGGCTAGAGTTAGGGAACTGGGACTCATTTAGACACTGAAATTGGAATAGATGTATGAACGGGAGTGTCTAGAGAGAATAGGAAGGGGGAGAAGGAAACTATACAACAAATTCTAGGAAATACTAAAAAATATAGAATTAGTGAAAGAGGAGTCTGAAAGATTTAAGCAGGATGGAAAAACAAGAGGAGTTAAAATGGTTTTAAATTCAAGAGGGGTAGTCATTATTAAAAGTAGAAATAGTGAAATTGGTGAGGATATCCAATTGTCAATCCAGTAAGTTGTGGTAACAACCTTTGTAGTGCTTAATTATTAGAACCATTAATTATATTAATAATCTTTTGGTTGAAGTTAGCATTAGCAGACAGCTGGATTCTGAAACGCTTCCGGCAAAGGAATCATGAGCTTTCATGGTCTACCACTGAACACAGTTTTACATGACAATTAGTAAGGCGTGGAGATTGATGGCAACATTCCATAAGAGGAATATAAAGCACAGCTTTGAAGATGCCATTAAAGGCTTTAGTCTTTCCTTATAATCAGGTGCTTTTTCTCCTGTATTTTGATTGTAATTATAAATTCTGTCCCATCTGTCATTCTAGCACATTCTTTCATGACTGCTTTTATTCTCTTGAAAGTTTTTAATTTCACAAAGATGATTCCTCTGTCAGAGTCTCGGATGGGTCATTCCTTAGTGATAAGATTTCTAATATTGTAGGGTAGTGTTGAATGTGCAAATGGTCAAAACCTGCTTTTCTGCATTTTCCAGTCATTGATGCAGACAGAGCTCCTTCCCTGGGTCCCTATGATTTCCTGTGACCAAGCACTTTAAAATAGTGGGGCAGTTTCACTTCCCTGACCACTCTGTTCTCTCAAAGGAGTGAGTGAGCACAGTGACAGCATTCGGAGTGAGGAAGTAGCCTTTACTGCAGGTGACTTTCAAGTTTGAAAGGGGTTATTTGACTCAAAAAAGGGCAACTGGCAGAGGGCCTAGTAAGTGCCTGTGTGTGGAGCTCAGCCGCGTCCAACTCTGGGACCCCATGGACTGTAGCCCACCAGGCTACTCTGTGCTTGGGATTCTCCAGGCAGGGATACTGGAGTGGGTTGCTATGCCCTCCTCTAGGGGATCTTCCTGACCCAGGGATCCCATCTATAACTTGCATTTCCTGCATCGGCAAGCCGGTTCTTAACCACTAGCGCCGCCTGGGAAGCCCATTTTTCATAGTACTGTAATGCAATTGTTATCAGAACTCTTCAGTCCACCCATGCCATTTCAGGAGTTGGCTGTTTTTACAGACGTAAAACTTGATGTCCTTTGTTGAAATTAAGGAACTGCTTTTGGACAGTTTATTCTGTTCTGTAGATCTGTCTACTGCTATGTGTA
>SJYV01050962.1:32998-47733 GCA_006410875.1 Neotragus pygmaeus
GGGTGGGTGGGTGTGTGTGTGTGTGTGTGTGTGTGTGTTGCTTATTTACTGAATTTGTTTTTTGAAATTTTAAACTTTTCATTTTGTATTGGGGGATAGCTGATTAACAATGCTGTGATATGATAGTTTCAGGTGAACAGCCAAGGGACTCAGCCATAGATATACATGTGTGGTGAGTTTTTAATTTCTAGCTTTGATGTCATATTACTGGATAAATTTAGAGCTGCTGTATCATCCTAATATCCTTCTAAATTGAACCCTTATATTTAGGGAGTGAATTTAGTTTCTAATTATGCTTTTTTTGCTTTCAAGTTTAGTTGGTGTGTTTTTAATGTGGTATATTAGCTATCTTTTGGCTAGCGTAAATTTACTTCTATTTCAAGCCTTCCTCCCCCTCCTCCCCAAAGGACCATGTCCTTACAGTTCCTGCCTGGGTCTGGGGCTGGTTTCTGGTTGTTCTTACCTTTGACATGCTCGGGTTTCACATCTACTTCCACCGGAGGATGCAGGAATGCAGTTCAGTCACAGGGCTTCTCCCCCAGGATGGGCAAATTCCCCTGGGGCACACTGGCCTTGCTGATTTGACCTGATCTTTGTTGATACTTACAAGAATTTGTTAAAATTTTGTCCAGCATTTTTAGTTGTCACCAGTGGATGGCTCAACTGAATGACCTGGGGGTCATTATAGGAAGCAGAAGTTTCAGATAAAGGCAATTTTTTATAAACTGAGATTGTTTTGCCCATGGTAAAAAAGTTTTGAATCTGAAGTCAGGTCCCTTAACGCTAGCTATATTTTAACCATCCTTTAGGTGAGTAAAAATTTATATTCATGAAAAATAAGGTTTCAAAATACTACAAGAAAATGGAAATATTCAAATGGGAAAGATGCATGTACTTAGTGATGGAATGGATACGGATAGGAGAAACTTTTAAAGATACTTAAAACACACAACAGCTTTATTAAGATATAACTCGTGTACCATCCAATTCACTCATTTAACTTGTACACTTCCATAGCTTTTGGTATAGTCACAAAAGTGCAGCCATCATTATAGTCAATTTTAGGACATATTCATCACCTCAAAAAGAAACTCCATTGCCTTTAGCTATCAACATCCCATCCCTTCATTACAATGACTCCTCATAACTACTAATTTTACTTTCTGCCTTTATATTAGATAGGTTTCTCTGTGCTGGGCATTTCCTGTAAGTGGAAGCACGTAATATGTGGTCTTTGTGGCTGGCTCCTCTGACTTAGCGTCTTTTCAAGCTGCATCTATGTGTCAGTACACACTCTTTTTCTGTAGCTGAATAATACTCGATGGCTGTACCACATTCATTTATGCGTTCATTACTGATGGATATTTGGGAGGCTTCCATGTTTACCTGTTGTAAATAACGCTGCTATACACATCTATGTACAAGTTTTTGTACAAGTATATGTGTAGATGGAGAAGGCAATGGCACCCCACTCCAGTACTCTCACCTGGAAAATCCCATGGACGGAGGAGCCTGGTAGGCTGCAGTCCGTGGGGTCTTGAAGAGTCGGACATGACTGAATGACTTCACTTTCACTTTTCACGTTCATGCATTGGAGAAGTAAATGGTAACCCACTCCAGTGTTCTTGCCTGGAGAATCCCAGGGACAGGGGAGTCTGGTGAGGTCACACAGACTCGGACACGACTGAAGCGACTTAGCAGCAGCAGCAGCATATGTGTAGACATATTTTCATTTCTCTTGGGTGTATACCTTGGAATGGAATTGCTGGTTCATATGGTAACTCTGTGCTTGACCAGGCTCTTTTCCTCAGTGGCTACGTCATGTTACATCCCTGCAACAGTACAAGGACCTTGGTTCTGCGTCATTGCTCAGTCACTCAGTCATATCTGGCTGTTTGTGACCCCATGGGCTGTAGCCTTCCAGGCCCCTCTGTCCAGGAAATTCTCCAGGCAAGAATACTGGAGCGGGTTGCTATGCCGTCTTCCAGCGGATCTTCCCGACCCAGGAATCGAACCTGCATCTCCTCTGTTTACCACTAGTGCCACCTGGAAAAGCCCTGGTTTTCCATACCCTCACCAAAACTTGTTATGATAAGACTTTGATTGTAGTTATCCTGGTAGGTGTGAAGTGATACCTCATGGTGGTTTTGATGTGCGTTTCTCTGATGATTCGCGATGTCTAGCCTCTCTTCATGTGCTTATTAGCCAGTTTGTTGGAGGAATGTCTTTAGTATAGGACTCTTTATTTTAAAATTTATTTGTATTTTTATTATTGAGTTACGTTATTAATATGAAAGTCGGCAAACTGGCAGTCATAGAAATTTCCAGTCCTCGCCATGGCACCCCACCTCTCCCCAAGAAACCATCCGCACTTGAAAATACCTTCGCAAGAGCCAAGGGTGCCAAGTGAGGGATTACAGCGCCGGGTGAGGCACAGACCCAAGAAAAGCTGCACAAAGACGGATGGGAAGGAGAATCAAGCTGCCCCCCCCCCCCCCGNCCCACCTCTCCCCAAGAAACCATCCGCACTTGAAAATACCTTCGCAAGAGCCAAGGGTGCCAAGTGAGGGATTACAGCGCCGGGTGAGGCACAGACCCAAGAAAAGCTGCACAAAGACGGATGGGAAGGAGAATCAAGCTGCCCCCCCCCCCCGGTGCCTGGCCCTAGGCCTGGACAGCCCAGCGAGAGAGAGACCCTCCCCAGGGGAGCAGGGGACAGGGACGCGTGCGCCTGAGCCAGGCCGGCTCCCACGCGCCGGACTTCCCTCCTCTGCAGACCCAGGCCGCTGGTGCACCTGAGGCCCACCAGCTCCAGAGCCCTCCTGGTTTCAGGGTCCCCCGCTCCCAGGGGACTCCTAGGCCCCCATGTAGCCTCAGGCCCCCAAAAGCTTTCCCCAGATCCCAAGCTCCTTGCCCACCCTGGAGGTGACCAGCTCCCAGGACACCAGGCTCCAGGCGGGTTCCTGAGAACACAGGCTCAGCAACCAGTCTTATCACTCAGCCGGTGCCCAGCCAGCCCCAGAGCCCCAAACTCAAGGCCAGCTCCCACGGAGCCAGACTCCTGGGCGACCCCAGAGGTAGGACCCCCGCCCCCCCAGTTCAGGTGCCACTTCCCCGGGACCAGGCGCTGGGCTCCCCTCAGCTCTGAGCAGTCCTCTGTGATCTCCAGCACGCGGCCTGCCCACCTGCTGACCCGGGCACCAGACGTGTCCACTGAGGACTCAAGCCACAAGCCCCTACCTTCTCTGAATCACCTCCCACCAGCACCCCGACATGGACAACACTGGAGCGCCCACCCAGAGCCTCTGGACCAGCTGACTGGTGAAGGGCTTTGCCTTTGCGTTGAAAATACATTATATTTAATTAAAATACATTATATTAAATAAACGTTTTTAAACTCCACAGAAAGATGTGTATAAGAGACAGCTTCCATAGCTTTNGCCTCTGGACCAGCTGACTGGTGAAGGGCTTTGCCTTTGCGTTGAAAATACATTATATTTAATTAAAATACATTATATTAAATATACGTTTTTAAACTCCACAGAACCCAGAACGAATCAATGAAGCCTCTTTGCTTTAGAGGTTTGGATATAGCTGTTCGCCATCACTTTCCTGTTTACCGGAATCAAGAAGTGAGCAGACTCAGCTAGAATTTTGCCTTTATCACCAGGGCAGGGGATGTAGATCCATCTTGCAAGGAGCCGATGGGCAGGGAGCTGTGGCCCTGGCTCTGCGCTCACGCCCATGCCATCCGCCAGCCTGCGGAGCTGGCACGGCGTGTCCCTGTGCCCGGCAGGCCGGTGCTGAGTGGGGATTAGGATGCCAGCATCTGATGCTCCCGGTGGCTTCCTGCTCCCCCTTGGAGTCCTGACAAGAAATGACCTTGTTCAATCCTGCTGAGCTTCCTAGATTTACTGGGCTTATAGCAACACATGGGAAGGAGATTATGTTTATTTTTAAAACATTAAAAAAAAAAAATGCAGCCTTCCCAAGGCTTTGGTGGTGTGTGAGCGCAACACAAATGCACACACACATGCAATGTACATATAATCACTTCTAATTAACTTCAGCTCTTCCTGCAAAACTAAGTGTGAAGCCTTAAAGACTTGTCAGCTTGTCTGCCTGTGAAATTTATCTACTTTTAATTGTGAATAACAATACATCCAAGGTTAGCTATAAATGACTCTGATTTCACAGGAACCCCAAATCTAAAATCATGCTTGAAGATGAATACATTTATGCAAAACATTTTTGTAGTATGCGTCCAGATCAAAATTGAGTTATTTATGCTTATTCAAAACCCCTCTTTTGAATAGATAGATGCGTAACTGAATTACTTTGCTGTACACCTGAAACGAACACAACATTGTTAATCAAGTATACCCCAATATAAAGTAAAAATCAAACACACACAAAGCACCTTTTATAAAGGAGGATTTTTTTTCTAAATCTGTGAAAAAATGAATTTCATTGATTTCAAAGTAAGCCCACATAGGAAAGTTATAAAGCAGCAAAGATTCATAGAATAGAGAAGAGTTTATCATTCTAATTGATGGGAAATGAATTTAGTTTACAATTTTACAAAACAAAATATTCAAAGAACAAATGTTAAATAATAAGATTAAGAATGTTCCCACCTTCTGAGGAGCTGTAAGCTTTTCCAGGCTTCACCACTAGATGTCATGAAGAGCCCAGTGAATTATTATAAGCCATCTTCCTAATCCCATGGGTTACAGAAACATTTAAAGTTTTTTGTGATTTTGTAGTTAATGTGGATAGGAAGTAATTTCCTCAGGGCGGGGGTTATGTCAAAATACTCATTGGGGGTTAATTTTAAGATATTGGAAGCTATTAGAAAATGTGATCAGTTATCAAATCTGGAAAAATGATCCTCTTAAAGCATGGGGAATATCTCCAGGGAGAATGTCATATGCCACGTGGAACCGAAAAGCTTACTAAAATGTTCTCTGCAGTAAGCTTAGCTTTGGCCCCTCCAGCCTTCCATTCCTTTCCTTTTCTTTTCTTGGCCATGCCGTGCAGCTTGGGATCTCAGTTCCCTGAACGGGGTTCCCCAGGCCCACAGCAGTGAAAGCACTGAGTCCTCACCACCGGACCACCGGGGAAGTTTCCAGCCTTCCTTTTCTTTTGAAAGACGGGATGGCTTGTCAGATCTGCCCTCGCTAAGACTTCATAGGATTTTTCCCTAAAACTGGGCCAGTGAAAGAAAGAATAAAGGGGAGGGCCTTGATGATCAAGGGAGGGTGTTTGAAGTTAGACTTTGAGATACACTAATCAAAGCCATTGTGAGGACCTCCCTGGTGTTCCAGTGGCTAAAGCTCCACGCTCCCAAAACAGGGGGCCTGAATACAGTCCCTGCAGCCCACATGCTACAACCAAGAGCTCTCAAGATCCGCACAACTAAAGATCCGCGTTAAAACCCAGTACAGCCAAGTAAACTAAAAAACAGAGCAAGTGTGGAAGACCAGATTTACGGGTGAACTTTAGGGACAGAGAATTTGACTTAATATTAGGAAGAACTTCCTGAAAATAAAATAAGCACAGTGCCTTATGGAGCAGTGGGGTCCTCATCACTGGAAAGAGTTAAGAATTAAGTAGAGGCCCTCAGAGGGCCAGAATCTCTATTTGAGGTGAAAAGTTAGACTAAGTGAACTTCCAAGTGTGTGTGACCCACAATTCTACACCCAGCAATGTTCATCTTTCAACAAGGCAGCAGAAAAAAATAGTTGGGACTGTGTGCTTAGGTAAGTCCAAACAAATGCTTGTGTTTGCTTAACCAAGGAAAATACGGTTCTTGAAGCCCCGAAAGGGAATTATGATAGTTGTGCTGGTTGGTGGGACTCTCTCTGGGAAATACGGGTAAGAAAGGACCCTTGTACATTTTAAAAAATATTTATTTCCTTGGCGGTGCTGGGTCTTAGCTGTGGCATGCACACTCTTGGTCATGGCATGTGGGATCTAGTTCCCTCACTGGGATTGAACCCAGGCCTGCACTATTGGGAATGAGGAATCTTAGCCACAGGGCCATCAGAGAAGTTCCAGAAGGCATCCCTGCGCTTTTGTGCTTCCAGCCTCTGGCTCCTCAGTCGTCGCCCTGCCAGAGGCATTGTGTCTAGTTGCTTCTCCTCCTCTCACCAAGCACTGATCACAGCTCAGTCTTCAAATAGTAAATCTGGGAGCAACTCAAGTGACGATCTTCCGATGTGTTGTGTTTTACTAGGGAACAATGCCTTCCGGCTCAGCTAAAGGAATGAAAGTCAGTCTGGAATGGAAGAGCTCCGCTGGCCTGTAGGGGAGGAAATGAGCCCTTGTTTGACCTCTGAGCAGTTGCCTTTCCTGCCAACAGGATAAGTAAGCCCCAGAGCACGGCTGGCCCTTGAAGTAGCTCACATGAGCTCCAGCAATTGATAAAAAACAAAACAAAGTATTTCCACATATTCTTGGCTCTTAAAAAAAAAAAAAAAAAAAACAGCTGAGATATAACTTAAGCCCACCCAAGACCTTGAGGTATTGTGTTTGACCCTAATATATGAATCAGGAGCATGACTTGTCTATCCTAATACATTCAATAAATCAGGTTTTTATAACATCTTTCTAAACTCAGAGTTTGATAAAACATCATATGATTAGATTGTCAGATGGATTTAAAATTTCCTTCTTATGCCAAGAGTAAAAATGATTTACACATGTTTGTAGTTTCTAGGTATACAGAAGTGTTCAGTGCTGGAGTGTTTACCTGGATTCTCTTTTTTTGGCCAAGCCACATGGCCTGTGGGATCTTAGTTCCTTGACCAGGGATCAAACATGTACCCCCTGCACTGGAAGGGTAGAGGGTTATCTACTAGGTTGCCAGATCAGTCTTTTACCTGGTTCTTGACCCGGAGTTAAATGAAATCCTTTCTCCTTCATTCCCCATGAACAATGACCACTCACAGCATCATAGATGCTTAAAGCTGGGGTGGACCACGAGGATCATTTAACCCCATCTCTTAACCCCACAGATGAGGAAAGCGAGGCCCCGGGGACTTGTTCTGACTACCAACACCCTGTTGCCCCACCACTCCATCTCCTTCCTGGAGGGTGTACACTGGAAGTGCACAGAAACGCGTGCCCTGACCCAGGCCCACACCTTCATCTGCCTCTCTCAGGAACCAAGAGAGAGAAGCCTGGGTGGGAGTGGAAGCAGGATCTCCAGCCCTCCTCCATCTCAATGGTTTTCCTATTTTACCCACCAAGGAATGAAGGAATGAGCTGCCCACCCCTTGCAGGCTCCATGCTTTAAACCATCAGGTCTACAAAACAAGGGCTTCCCAGGTGGTGCTAGTGGTAAAGAGCTCGCCTGCCTGTGCAGGAGACATGAGACCTGGTTTTGGTCAGGAAGATCCCCTGAAGGAGAGAAAGGCTACCTGCTCCAATCTTCTTGCCTGGACTAATCCATGGACAGAGAAGCCTTGAAGGCTACACAGTCCATGGGGTCACAAAAGAGTCAGACAAGACTTAGCGACTTAGCGACTTAGCATGCACAAAACAAACCCCGTTTGTCAAGTACTCGTTGATTTTCCTACTTAAAAAAAAACCTTCAAGACAGGCATTGCTCTCAACCCAACTTTCTGATCAGCACAGAAAGCCTGGGGGCTACAAGCTCAGCTCACTGCAAAGAAGCTGGGTGTTTAGCCTAAGCCGCCTTCCCGATGACTTCCCTTGGGAGTGCTGGTGGCAGGAACCAGGAGCGGACTGCCAAACATCCGGAAGCTCAGGTTGGCAATACCTGCCCGAAGGATGCTCACAAGGTTCCTTGACCTTGACCTCATCAACACCTCTGTCTGAGTTAGCCATGCTTCATCCTGGAACAGCTGGGAGGTGAGGGCGTGACCCAACTGTCACCATCCCGCATCGGGATTCGGCGGCAGGGGCTCCTCCCAGATGCCCTGCTCCCACCCTGCTCATCCCTCTGGAGCCTGCGCTCCACGGAGCAGCTGGTAATTCGTGAACCCTCCACTGCTCCAACCTCTGCATTTTACTGCAGCAAGAGCAACGTCTTTACAGTGATTCAGGGGTGCCCCCCACCCCCGCCTCAATCTGGCTTTTGCTCCTGCTTACTCCTCTGACCCTATCTCTGGGTCCTTGCTTCTTCAGCTTGCTGGGCTGAGTCCCCCTGGCCAACCTGCTGTCTCTCAGTCCTTTCAGGAGCATTTGTGCCTGCTGCCTGGAACGCTTCCGGATGAATCAGAGCCCAGCGCCCGCACGTCCTCGGCTTTCACCTGGACACCGCCCTCCCACTGGCTTCGCTCCGGCCACCCCTCTCCCACACAGACCGGCCAGCACCAGCCTCCTGCTCCCCACTCCTCCTTCCCCGCTTCATTTTTCGCTTTCTCAATATCTAAAACCCCTCATATTTGCCTTGTTTGTTGCCTGCCTCCCCAGCAGAATGTAAATTTCATGAGGTTAGAGGTCATGGTCTCTCTTGACCACTGCTGTGTTTGGCATCTGGAAAAATGCTCAGCAATGGCTAGTTCTCAGTAGGTATTTGTTGAGGGAAAGCATGAATGGATGCAAGGCATCCCCCTAGGTTCTGTACAACAGCAGGCTAGGATCTTAAGGGCTTCCAAGTAAAGGAATGAAATACTTCAACAAGCTCTAGAGGCAGCCTTTCTGGGTAAACCACACACAGCTGCGGAGGAGGACTAGGCTGTCTCCCAGGCTTGGCTAGGGTCTTGCCGTGTGACCTCTCTATGCCTTTCTGTTCCTCCTCGATAAACGAAGCAACCAGTACTGGTCTTACCTCTCTCACAAGGTTTTGTAAGAGTCAAATGAGATGGGCCAACAAGCCCTTTGATAACTTAGACTTCCCATTCCAGTGTGAGAGGGGTTTTCTTCTTTCAAGGCTTAAATCTACGGTCCAAAGAGAAAGAGTGAAGGGAGGCTCTGACTCTGGTGCCAAGGAGTAAAGGATGGGGCGTGGAATGCTCGGTGTGTAAAATCTCAAAGAGGAACAACTTGGAAGAGGGTGCTAAAGGCCTGTGCCTTTTTTTTTTTAATTGTATTTGTTATTCTCACTTTCACTGTGTTTATTGTGGGCAGGTTAGGGGATGTATTCCTTAAAATGCTTTTCCTGAGCCAAAAGGACTCCAGCTCCCTGCTCTTTAAAAAAATTAAATAAGTATTTTAAAATATTTATTTATTTGACTCTGCTGGTCTTAGTTACAGAACTTGGGATCTTCGGTCACTGTCTCAGCGGGAGAACTCTTAGCTGTGGCATGTGGGGCCTGGTTTCCTGACCAGGGCCCAAACTCAGGCCCCTGCATGGAGCACGGAGTCTTAGTCACTGGACCACTGGGGAAGTCCCCTCTGGTATTTGCATTTGTGTTAATTTTGTCTCTTTACGTGGCTTTGAATTTCCCACCTATATCTAACATAGTTTTGGGCAAGCCATGGGTCTTCAACTGTCTGGTTAAATGGGCTCAATTTCTGTTGTTAATATTCAGGAAACTGGAATCTTAAATCTGTTCAATCCCCTGCCCCGAATTCCTCCAAAAGGAAATGAATACTAGCTTAGAGAAATCAGCAAGGAAGAGGTTTCATTTCAGGATTTTCACAAGAGTGAGTTGATGGTGGCAATCTTGACTCTTATTTGAACACCTAAATTGACTCAGGAACCTTAAACATTTTAACCCCAAACACACTGACATGTCAATTCATCTTTGCACACTTTCTAGTTTAGACAAGCGAAGTTATTTATTTTCTAAACTATGAACAACATATATAAAGAAAGAAGTTGATCAAAAATTTCACCCAACTGTACAATTCTGGGATAGTTGTGGCTTAAAGTATCTAAACGGCACTTGAGCTCTGGAAAAAGAAATCAACTTTCAGGGGACTGATATATTTTCTTTCCTACTACTGGACTGTATTGGGAAACCACCATAACTAGAGTCTAAATTACTGCCTCACCTAAGTGACTCAGCAGTAGCAAAGGCCTTTTAACTGACTAATAATTGCCCACAGCTTGGCACTGAGCAGCCTGAAACTACAGCAGCTGTAGCAAGAAAAAAGGGGGAAAAAGATGTAATGAAGATATTTATATTTATTTAAAAATCTAGATGTATATCTAAACAGAAGTCAAAGCCAAGCACACCTTTCAAGTTCCTTAGGAAGCTCTCGGTTGAAGGGAGAGGCGCAGGAAGGAGCTGTTTTCTAAGTCTCAAACACCTATGGGGTGCTTTCCAACTCCGTGAGAGACAAAAATTAATTTCGATGTATTTTATACCAAAGGATCTCCTATAAATATTGAAAAGGAATCTCACACTTCTTCATTTTTTTCACTGAACACAATGGAAACAAAACGTTCTTCATTTTCCTACAGGTGGTGAGGGAAGGAGGAAGCCTGTATATTCTCTCTCTCAATAAAAATCTCCTTATAAAAAGGATATCGAGAGACATCAGTGAAACCCAGATTGAAGACCAGTTGGATTTTGGTAGCTGTTTTCTCTACTCAGGCTTGTGTTACGTAAGTTGACTCACATATTTTCTATGTGGTCATAGGTTCCAATTGGTATAAATTTATAAAAGTCCAGCCTTTTGATTGTCAGTGTTGCACCATCCCTCCAAAGAACATCTGTAATGTCTTAAAGAGCATTAAAATCACTTAGCAAGCTAAGTGGGATAGAAGGGGGGAAAAAGCAAGAGACATTTCCTATCGACTCTAATTAAAGAATTTTTGCAAATCATTGCCTGCACCTTGGGTTGTTCACTGTGCCATTCGTACCGGCTTTTAATTTGCTTTCAAGTGCAGTTCAAGGTGTGGATATTGATTTCTAAACCCCTGATGGTTGATCCCTGGGCACCAAGCTACATCTCTTTGTGTACCATTGTGACAGCTGAGGTCAATCAGAGTGCTGGCTAACAATCCTCATGTCTAAACCTCCTGCAAAGCTGTCCTTGATAAAGTGCCCCCAGCTCACGAGTCTCCTTCCTGGATGGCCTGGATCAGAAAGAAGTGCAAAGCAAGGCCATTCAGCCAACATCTCCATCTATCTATCTACCCACCTCCTCTTGGGTCGCTTTACCTTCTCAGGTTGGGGTACTAGTCCTTTCTGTTAAGAGCTTAATTTATTTGATTCCAAGCCTCATGAGCAGTTCTTGATGGAACTGCACAGTAACCCGGAGTGCTCAGAGCAGGCAGCGCTACTCAAAGCGTCAACCAGCAGCTCCATCCGGGAATTTGTTAAGTATGCCAGTTCTTGGACCCCACCCCCCACCTACTGGATCAGGAACTCTGGGGATGGGGCCGGTCCTCTGCAGCTTAACAAGGTGTCCAAGTGACGCTGATAGACACGCAAGTTTAGGAACCAATGATATACACAATCATTTCAGGAATTATAGAACTTTCAGTCCACACCATTCAAATCTCCCTCCTCCTGTTACACACCTGAACTTTGCTCCAACTAACATCCTTGCTATGGTTTAAGGCTTTGGATCTTCCAAGAGGTGCGCAGATGCTTACGGACACTTTAAGCTGTCATCAGTTATTTATATCTTAGCATGAACAGCTTCATAACTTTCTGGTTTTACTAACGAAACAGACTCGCTGACCACCAACTCGATGGACGTGAGTCTGAGTGAACTCCGGAGTTGGAGGTGGACAGGGAGGCCTGGCGGGCTGCAATCCATGGGGTCGTAGAGTCAGACACGACTGAGCGACTGAACTGAACTAAACTGACCCTCAGGCTGGGAAGGAATCTCTTCAGCTTTTGCGAGGAAAATAGTGCCTCCCAGAGGGAGCAGGCCTTCCTCCCAGTTATCATTTTACACCAGGGAAGTTTTAGGACTTGTTCATCTGAGACAATTGGCAAAGGAGTGTCAATAGGGTAAAAGTCCTGGGCAAAGAGCAAAAGTATTGACGGATTCAACGCATTAAAGAAGGAAGAGTCTGGTTAGAGTTGAAAAAGTGAAGACCAGTCAGTGTAGTCCCAAAATATTAACAGCAAGAAAGAGGTCTTAACCTGGGAAACACAATGGTACAAACAGAATGGGGAAGTATTGTGTGTCCAGAAATTTACTAAGGACCCTTCGAAGGCTTTACTCCCACCATGGGAAGAAAGAAGAAAGAGGTCATGATCAAATTTCATCCAATATCGCTATGGCTTGCCCCTGCTCCAAGAGACCCAGGGGAATTGATGTTTTCTTCAGTGGATCTCAGATCTTGTTGTGAGGCTGAGCAACTGTCTTAGAAGGGTATGGCTTGCCTGGTGGGCTGAGCGTGGAAATCAGAGACAGGCAACCTGGCTTTCTTAATCCTAACTCCACCTCCGTTCAGCCAAGCCCTGGGGCTAGACGCTTAACTACTCTGTGGCCGTTTCTTCCCGGTAAGAAATAAAAACATTCACCTGCCCCTCAGGGGGACTCTGGGGGCCTGACTGGCAGATGACAGGCCTGCCCTTTACGTTTTCAAGGAGCCACATAAAAGCTGCAAGGCTGGTTGGGGTACTCTTTTGTCTGGTTGCTTGCAGAGCAACCTTTAACGATGCTTTAGAAAATCAATTCCGTTTGTAAGCTCTATCAAGTAATCACATGGAACTCTTGAAGCCTTAACTTCTGAAACTGAAGTTGCACAACAGGAAATTGCCAAATGTGGATATTATAGGAATTTGAGCAGGCTGAAGGCAGCCTTGCATTGGATAATGATGGTATTGAGGAATGTGCAGCTGTTTGTATGGGAGTGAGTCCTCTGGTCCTTGGAGAGCACGAAGGCAGGCGTGGCCTCTGACTATTGTAATCTACAAGATTATCCCATTAATCATATTTGTCTCCGGGAGTACCTTCGTTCTGACTTGAAGTGTTGTTTTCCCTTGATGCATCACATGCGAGAATGCCTCTAATTGAAAACATTCCGGGGACAAATTTCAAAATGTTCTTAAATACAAGATGAGTTTTAGCTGCCAAGAAAAGACAAGTTAACTGCATGCATCAAAACCCAGTCCGATGACAAGTTTTGGTTTTTCTCTTTATTTTATTATTATTTTTTTAACCTGTAAAGTATGATCGTTTGTTACGATCTGGAACACTCCGGTCTTTTCCTTAGGTAGCTCTATTGCCTTCATTCTTAACCAGACAAAATGGCTAAGTCCTTCCAGGACTGTCAGCCAGCGGGGGAGCGAACTGTCTCTTGTTTCCACCCAGAATTCAGCAAGACCTGGGAGATGCAGATTAGTCTGGGGACAAAAATTAAAAGCACATTTTGCAAATGAGATTCAGATGCGCAAGGATGGGATGATAGATTTTTATTAATGACATAATATCAGAGACATTAGCCTAGTTGTAGCAATGTTTCAGTCCCAGGCAGCTTCCTCTTCAGCAGCTGGTGTGACTTTTCATGCTGTTTCTGGAGCTTTCCGTACTGAGAAGTTGTACACATTTTAGGGTATGTGTGTTTCATCTGAATAGCTGTGTAAGAATACTGTAGCATACTGATCCCAGGAATAAAGAAATATGTAGTATGTGTTTGCATGTGTCTCTGTAGTCAATGAAGGAACTATAATTCTTCTCCTTCCCACTGCCTCCCACCAACCTTTGTCTCTTACACTCACAGTACACACCATTCACACAATAGATTTTCGTACAGATCAGAGCTAAAAGACCAAATGCTGGGACTTCCCTGGCAGTCCAGTGGTTAAGACTCCATGCTCCCAATGCAGGGGGCATGGGTTTGATCCCTGGTTGGGGAACTAATGAAAAAAAAAAAAAGACCAAATGCCGACAACAATGGAGAACAAATCATAAATTGATTTGTTAGCTCACACTTAAACTTCAAGCAAAGGAGATAACTTTTTTTTTAACAAGCTCTGCATTGATTACAGACCAACAGTGACCTCTAATGTATAAAAACACATTAGCAGTGAGGAAGGATATTTGATTTCTTGAGTCATTTACAACTGGGCAGCCTAGCCCAGCTGGTACTTTCAAACTTGAACTATATTAGGATAAAGCAGAGAGAGGAATGTAAGTACATTGTTTTTGAAACTGAACTATGAAAACAGNAGTGAGGAAGGATATTTGATTTCTTGAGTCATTTACAACTGGGCAGCCTAGCCCAGCTGGTACTTTCAAACTTGAACTATATTAGGATAAAGCAGAGAGAGGAATGTAAGTACATTGTTTTTGAAACTGAACTATGAAAACAGACGTAGCGAGTTACATCATGACTTTGTTAACTGTCTTTCTTGTTGTCAACGTCTCCTAATAGTCAAGCCTCGGCCAAAATATCTGTATACACAGTATTAATTCTACTACTACATGTGATACACTTTTAATGAAGTTATTTATTCAATAAATTTTTACTGAATGTCAGTGGTATGTCAAGTGGGAGAGGTACAGCTCTCACTGAGGATCAAACAAATATTACATTTTCTTTCTGTACCATTCCCTACATTTTCTCTATTTCTATCCCCCCATTCCTAAAGATTTGAAAAAAAATAAAGTTTAAAAATATATATATTTGACAGCACTGAATCTTACTTGTGGCATGTGAAATCTTAGCTGCAGCCTGTGGGATCTAGTTCCCTAACCAGGGATCGAACATGGGCCCCCTGCCTTGGGAGCGTGGAGTCTTAGCCACTGGACCACCAGTTCAGTTCAGCTCAATTGCTCAGTCGTGTCAGACTCTTTGCGACCCCATGGACTGCAGCACGCCAGGCTTCCCTGTCTATCACCAACTCCTG
>SJYV01050965.1:0-16380 GCA_006410875.1 Neotragus pygmaeus
TGAACGACTTGACTTTCATACCATTTTTCTTGATTCCACATATATGCATTAACGTGCACTATTTATTTTTCTCTTTCTGACTTACCTCACTGTGTGACAGCCTCTAGGTCCATCCTCAGTTGATTTCAGAACATTTCCATCACCTCAGAAAGAATCCCTGTTTACTTAAGCTCTCATCCCTGTATCCTGCCTGCCCCCCAACCCCCAGCCCTGTGCAGTCACCGTCTCTAGATATCTCTCTATTGTGGACATTTCATATAAATGGAATCCTATGATACCTGGTCTTTTGTGACTGGCTTCTTTCACTGAGCATAATATCCTCAAGGTTCACTCATATTGTCCCATAGATCAGTATTGCATTTGTTTGCATGGCCAAATAATGGAATGATATTTACAATGGAGTAATATTCCATTTGTGTGTATCTGTATGTTTGTATATAACATTTTATGTATTCACTCCTCAGCTGATGGACCTATTGGGTTGTTTCCACTTTTTGGCTCTTATATATAATGCTACCCTAAACATCTGTGTACAAATTCTTGCACAGACATGTGGTTTCATTTATTTGGGGTATATACCGAGGAATAGACATCCTGGGTCACACAGTAACTCTGTTTAATTGTTTGAGGAACTGCCAGCCAGTTTTCCTAAGTGGCCTCACCGTTTTTCATTCTCTGTATGAGTCACTGTGCACGGGTCTAATTTCCCCACGTCTTCATCAAAGCTTATTATTTGGACTTTTTATCCCTGCCTTCTCCGTGGGTGTGAACAGGTATCTTACTGTCTCGATTTGCATTTCTTTGGTGACTGATGATCTCAAGCATTTCTTGGGTGCCTATTGGCCATTTCTGTATCTTCTCTGGACCATTGTTGGCTAACAGTGGCTTTTGACCCTGGGCACTGAGCTTCAGTCTCAGTCTTCCCATCTGTGAAATGGGCTGATTACCACCTTTGGAGCACTCTTACAGAAGATACGATATATGCTACTGGGACACAGTGACTCTGACCTGAGGATTCATGCAGCAGAGAGCTGCAATCTCAGGAGCTACTAGAACTGGGGGTGGACAGCCCCCCCCACGGCCTGGGTCACTCATCCCTTGGCACTGCTGCCTTGCTCTCTTCCCTGTCCCCGCCCCTGCACACAGGCTTTGGCTGCTCTGTGTCCAGCAACACTATAACAAAATCTGTGGTGGGCAAAACTTTCTCATAGTAAAGCTCAGGAAACCAACTGACCAAATGAACAGCTATTCCAACAGTGTGAGCTGGGAGCAGGGTTTCTGGCTTTTCATCAGGTGGCTGAGGTCCTGAATTGAATAGTGTCCTCCCAAGAAGATAGATAGTTTGGGTCCTGATTCCCAGGGTCCATGGACATGACCTTATTTGGAATTTGGCTTCTTGCAGATCTGATTTGTTGAGGTGGGGTCATCTAGGTGGGGCTTCCCTAGTGGCTCAGATGGTAAGGAATCTGCCTGCAATGCAGGAGACCTGGGTCCAACCCCCGGATCAGGAAGATCCCCTGGAGGAGGGCGTGGCCACCCACCCCAGTATTCTTTCCTGGAGAACCCCATGGACAGAGGAGCCTGGTGGGCTACAGTCCATTGAGTGGCAAAGAGGAGGACACAACTAAACGACTAATGCTTCCACTTTTCACACTGGATGGGGGCGGCTCTGGTCCAGTGACAACAGAAGCAGAGACCGGGTTTGTGATGCAACAAGTCAATGATCACTAGGCGTTGCCAGCAGCCGCCGGAAGTGGATGAGGCTGAGGACGGTAGTCACCGGCAGCTTCTGGGCAGGTGGCCCTGCCCACACCTTGACTGCAAACCTCTAGGCTCCAGGACCAGGAGCTCATGCATTTCCACTGTTTCCAGCCTGGGGTACTCTGTCACGGTGGCAAGTAACAAACGCAGGTGACAATGATGTTTGTGACAGTGTGGAATGCCCTGGAGGGCAATTCTGTCCCATGTTTGTTGTGTGCTTGGTATTTGTGTTTGTGTGTTAGTCACTCAGTCATGTCCGACTCTTTGTGACCCCATGGACTGCAGCCAGGCAGGCTCCTCTGTCCATGGGATTCTCCAGGCACATACCAGGCAAGAATACTGGAGTGGGTGGTCATGCCCTCCTCCAGGGGATCTTCCCGACTCAGGGATCGAACTTGGGTCTCCTGCAGCTCCTGCATTGCAGGCGGATTCTTTACCATCTGAGCCACCAGGGAAGCCCAAGAATACTGGTGTGGGTTGCCTAACCCTCCTCCAGGGGATCTACCTGACCCAGGGATCGAACCTGGGTCTCCTGCATTGCAGGCAGATTCTTTACCCTCTGAGCCACCAGGGAAGCCCTTCATAGTCATATAGTAACTAGATATAATCATGAGTGAAATAAATGGTGGAAGACCTTCGGCTCTTGTCATTCTCAGGTCTGCTTAGACATAGATCATTTTGAAAGATAATAGACTTTGGAAGAAGGTAGGCTGCATTCTCTAAGTGGAGGGTCTGGGCCCTAATAAGTCATAGGAAGTGTTTGGTAACCTCTTCCCAACAAATGTCTACACAAACATTTCTCAGAAGGCTACATGGCCTGGTAAGTCAATATTATATACCTAGAACAACTCTCTACCCAGTGACACTAAATGCACAAGACCCTCATTCTGTCCTCAGCTTAGAAAGGGGGGTGGAGGCGTGAATGCAGACAGCAGCATCCAGAGGCGACACCAGGGGCCAGGGGGAGGCCAGGGGTGGGGACAGACTCCAGCCATACGTGCCCTCCCCTGGCTCAGGGCTGCCAAGCTGCCCCGTCCTTCTAGGGTGAAAACAGGTTGGGGTCCCTCCCAGCTCACATCTGTAGTCTGACTCTGGATCTCAAAGCTAACAATTAGGATTATTTTCTCATCCTGCTCATAAGGGTTCCAGGGGATCTTTGGATAAATTAGGTGAATGTCTTATTTGTCAAATGCTGCTCACAGCCACCCCTGGGCTTCCTACTAATCATTCTTCCCAAGTCTGTTCCCAAAGGACCTTCCGAGCACAGGGCCAGCTGCTCGGCCCAAGGAGTGCATTTTAATCCACCGTATTAAAGCTTTTCCACTTTATGATATTTCAAAGGAGGCGATAAGACTCGAGGTGCCAGGTGTCCAATAGTTTGGCTTTGTGTCTGGTAAACAATTTGTGAACATACTCCTTATTTTTGCATGTTCGTATTTCTTTTGAAACCATCTGGCAACCCTAGCGAGATGAGAAAGAACAATCTCTGAGATATAAGAGAAAACAAACCACACAGGAGCTTCATTAGAATGATTATTCTTGAAGTTAACCATTGATGAATTCATTCAGGGGAACAATTTGCTTTCAGTGATCGGGAGCCCACAGATACACACCAGATGTAGCTGAAAGGACAAGAGAAATGCACAGCACGGCGCTCCTGGCTGCAGCACGAGGAACCCAGGATGAGCCTTCATCTCTGCAGCAGAGGCTGCCGCGGTCCAGGCTGACCCAGCGCTGCCTGCTCTCAGGATCCTTCAGAGATGCCGGCTCCGGGAGGTCGCCAGGAGGAGGCCACACACCCAGGTGGCATCTCCAAAAGCCAGCCTCTGTTTATAGGAACATCTCAGTGATTAATAGATGATGTGACTACGCACTGCCTTGAGGGTGAGACGCCGGCTCCAGAAGTCAATGAGAGGGGAAACCGAGTCGCCTTTAGGATGTGAAGCAGGGCTGGCTTTTCCCTTAGAGAAGGGCAGAAGCTAGGTCTGCGTCACCTTTAGCGATCGTGGACGTGGAGTTGGAAAGTGTCAGAAAGGCTGTGGGGTGCCTGCTGCCCCCATTGAGGACCTGCTGCAAATACTGCCCCGGCAAGTGGGACAGGCCACACCAGCTCCCAAAGCATTTGCTCCGGGAGATTTGAACAAATGCTTTTCAGAAAAGCAGGACACCCGATTGCTGTGAGGCAGTGAGCAGTCTAGGGCAGCTCTGGGCAGGAAACCCGAGCAGAAAGCGTAGGGTAATCTGAGATGCCCAAGTGAACGGTGCCCTAGGGCAAAGGTTGTTCTGACACTTCGACTGACTGACAAACAGGCTTTTCTAGCTCCAGTGGTGGGTGATGCTTCCACTTTTTCCTCGGGGAGCAAAGGCAGGTTTTCATCCCCTCGGTCTTTCCCTGTGGTCAGTGCTTTTGCTCTAGTGTTCCAGGATTAGCCATGTGTCTATTCCTCCGCCTGGTCAGGGGTCACTCCGAGAACTTCAAAGCGGTTCTCGAGGTGATCACTGAAAAAATGAAGGTTCGCCTTGATTTCCTGGCGAGCCTGTGTGGATGGTGGGGCCATGCAGGACTTGGGACCCACACTGAGAAATCTCATTCTGGAAGTATTCCGTTTGGACAATATTTTTCAGCCGGATGAGTCCTGGAATAAAAGAGCCTCTTCAAAGTGGTAGGCTCTTCTCCGGCTTTTCTGGGAGAGCTGGGTCGCCCTGTGCTCGGATCCCTCATCACACAAGGGAGGGACATCCAGTGATGCTGCTGTCTGTTGAAGTATCCTCCCTTCTCAAGTTTTCTGTAATTAACGCCTTCATCTCTTTCTCTTCCCTCTAGGTGTTAAGATCTGATTGTCCTACTGCTAAAAAGCATGCAATGATTGATCTTTCCTCTGACCTTAATCTAATCCTCCCAGATTTGTGCCTGCTAATTTTTAAGACCACTGGCACGGCAATTGATGAACCAGAACTGAAGCTAAACTGGGAACAATGTCACTTCACTCAGGTCTTGTAAGTTCTGCTCAGGGCACAGAGAGAGGCGTGATGGTCCTCGAACAACATCAGCCAGGACTCCCTGGAAATGAGGTTTGGGGCTCTGATTCTAGTTTTAGAGCTGGAAGTTGAGGCAAAAGAAGGGGCGCTTTGCTTTGTCTTAGATTTCCCAATGGGGCAGGGTTTTGAGGAAGATGCCAGTTCTCTTCGCCAGAGGAAATACCAAGTGTCGGGGAACCGAGGTGTGCCTGGTGAGGGTGCTGGGTCCTCGCCGGTCACTTGCGAGGTTGCTGGATGTGCTGGGTCCTCGGGGAGGGGTGCCTGTCTATGGAGGCGTGGGGCTTCTGGTGGGCCACCTGGGCAGCTGCTGGAGGGAAGTCCTTGTCACCCTGCGGGAAGACACGGAAAGCACCGGCTCAGAGCACTGGCTCATCAGCCGCGGACAGCTGGCTGGGCTCACACACACCTGTCTGCTCAGTCGCTCAGTCGTGCTTGACTCTGTGAGCCCACCAGGCTCCTCCATCCATGGGATTCCCCAGGCAAGAATACTGGAGTGGGGGAGCCATTTCCTTCCTCCAGGGGATCTTCCTGACCCTGGGATTGAACACGTGTCTCCTGCATTGCAGGTGGATTCTTTACTGTCTGAGCCACCAGGGAATCCTGAATAAGTTCATGAGCATTCTCTGGCTTCCCTGTGCAAGTGGGTGGGTGGTGGAGTGGAGAACTTGTTGGAAGGTGGAAACCCATCTCCTAGGACTGTGGGGAGGTCCTGAGGCTTTTTGGGGAGCTTAAAGGGGGCACAGAGACCCATGTACCTTCCAGAAGGTGAGAAAACTCGCCATCTCTGCCCCCAGGCCAGGGGTTAGGTACCACATGACTCACTCAGAACTAAGCTTGGGTGTTGTGTGGCTTTCTTCTGCTAGAGCAGTTCCTGTGGTCGTTTTGAATCCCATGGACAGAGGAGCCTGGTGGGCTATAGTCCATGGGGTCACAAAAGAGTTGAACCCAACTTAGCGACTAACAGTTCACAGGTATTGCCGTGTAATTCTTATTTCAAATTTCCTCAACCATTAATAAGTGTAAGAACACTGTCAGCGCACAGATCCCCCAGAAACCCGTCGGCCTGTGGACAGGCTGCTGACGCTGGTCAAGTCTAAAGAGAANGATCTACCTGACCCAGGGATCGAACCTGGGTCTCCTGCATTGCAGGCAGATTCTTTACCCTCTGAGCCACCAGGGAAGCCCTTCATAGTCATATAGTAACTAGATATAATCATGAGTGAAATAAATGGTGGAAGACCTTCGGCTCTTGTCATTCTCAGGTCTGCTTAGACATAGATCATTTTGAAAGATAATAGACTTTGGAAGAAGGTAGGCTGCATTCTCTAAGTGGAGGGTCTGGGCCCTAATAAGTCATAGGAAGTGTTTGGTAACCTCTTCCCAACAAATGTCTACACAAACATTTCTCAGAAGGCTACATGGCCTGGTAAGTCAATATTATATACCTAGAACAACTCTCTACCCAGTGACACTAAATGCACAAGACCCTCATTCTGTCCTCAGCTTAGAAAGGGGGGTGGAGGCGTGAATGCAGACAGCAGCATCCAGAGGCGACACCAGGGGCCAGGGGGAGGCCAGGGGTGGGGACAGACTCCAGCCATACGTGCCCTCCCCTGGCTCAGGGCTGCCAAGCTGCCCCGTCCTTCTAGGGTGAAAACAGGTTGGGGTCCCTCCCAGCTCACATCTGTAGTCTGACTCTGGATCTCAAAGCTAACAATTAGGATTATTTTCTCATCCTGCTCATAAGGGTTCCAGGGGATCTTTGGATAAATTAGGTGAATGTCTTATTTGTCAAATGCTGCTCATAGCCACCCCTGGGCTTCCTACTAATCATTCTTCCCAAGTCTGTTCCCAAAGGACCTTCCGAGCACAGGGCCAGCTGCTCGGCCCAAGGAGTGCATTTTAATCCACCGTATTAAAGCTTTTCCACTTTATGATATTTCAAAGGAGGCGATAAGACTCGAGGTGCCAGGTGTCCAATAGTTTGGCTTTGTGTCTGGTAAACAATTTGTGAACATACTCCTTATTTTTGCATGTTCGTATTTCTTTTGAAACCATCTGGCAACCCTAGCGAGATGAGAAAGAACAATCTCTGAGATATAAGAGAAAACAAACCACACAGGAGCTTCATTAGAATGATTATTCTTGAAGTTAACCATTGATGAATTCATTCAGGGGAACAATTTGCTTTCAGTGATCGGGAGCCCACAGATACACACCAGATGTAGCTGAAAGGACAAGAGAAATGCACAGCACGGCGCTCCTGGCTGCAGCACGAGGAACCCAGGATGAGCCTTCATCTCTGCAGCAGAGGCTGCCGCGGTCCAGGCTGACCCAGCGCTGCCTGCTCTCAGGATCCTTCAGAGATGCCGGCTCCGGGAGGTCGCCAGGAGGAGGCCACACACCCAGGTGGCATCTCCAAAAGCCAGCCTCTGTTTATAGGAACATCTCAGTGATTAATAGATGATGTGACTACGCACTGCCTTGAGGGTGAGACGCCGGCTCCAGAAGTCAATGAGAGGGGAAACCGAGTCGCCTTTAGGATGTGAAGCAGGGCTGGCTTTTCCCTTAGAGAAGGGCAGAAGCTAGGTCTGCGTCACCTTTAGCGATCGTGGACGTGGAGTTGGAAAGTGTCAGAAAGGCTGTGGGGTGCCTGCTGCCCCCATTGAGGACCTGCTGCAAATACTGCCCCGGCAAGTGGGACAGGCCACACCAGCTCCCAAAGCATTTGCTCCGGGAGATTTGAACAAATGCTTTTCAGAAAAGCAGGACACCCAATTGCTGTGAGGCAGTGAGCAGTCTAGGGCAGCTCTGGGCAGGAAACCTGAGCAGAAAGCGTAGGGTAATCTGAGATGCCCAAGTGAACGGTGCCCTAGGGCAAAGGTTGTTCTGACACTGCGACTGACTGACAAACAGGCTTTTCTAGCTCCAGTGGTGGGTGATGCTTCCACTTTTCCCTCGGGGAGCAAAGGCAGGTTTTCATCCCCTCGGTCTTTCCCTGTGGTCAGTGCTTTTGCTCTAGTGTTCCAGGATTAGCCATGTGTCTATTCCTCCGCCTGGTAAGGGATCACTCCGAGAACTTCAAAGCGGTTCTCGAGGTGATCACTGAAAAAATGAAGGTTCGCCTTGATTTCCTGGCGAGCCTGTGTGGATGGTGGGGCCATGCAGGACTTGGGACCCACACTGAGAAATCTCATTCTGGAAGTATTCCATTTGGACAATATTTTTCAGCCGGATGAGTCCTGGAATAAAAGAGCCTCTTCAAAGTGGTAGGCTCTTCTCCGGCTTTTCTGGGAGAGCTGGGTCGCCCTGTGCTCGGATCCCTCATCACACAAGGGAGGGACATCCAGTGATGCTGCTCTCTGTTGAAGTATCCTCCCTTCTCAAGTTTTCTGTAATTAACGCCTTCATCTCTTTCTCTTCCCTCTAGGTGTTAAGATCTGATTGTCCTACTGCTAAAAAGCATGCAATGATTGATCTTTCCTCTGACCTTAATCTAATCCTCCCAGATTTGTGCCTGCTAATTTTTAAGACCACTGGCACGGCAATTGATGAACCAGAACTGAAGCTAAACTGGGAACAATGTCACTTCACTCAGGTCTTGGTAAGTTCTGCTCAGGGCACAGAGAGAGGCGTGATGGTCCTCGAACAACATCAGCCAGGACTCCCTGGAAATGAGGTTTGGGGCTCTGATTCTAGTTTTAGAGCTGGAAGTTGAGGCAAAAGAAGGGGCGCTTTGCTTTGTCTTAGATTTCCCAATGGGGCAGGGTTTTGAGGAAGATGCCAGTTCTCTTCGCCAGAGGAAATACCAAGTGTCGGGGAACCGAGGTGTGCCTGGTGAGGGTGCTGGGTCCTCGCCGGTCACTTGCGAGGTTGCTGGATGTGCTGGGTCCTCGGGGAGGGGTGCCTGTCTATGGAGGCGTGGGGCTTCTGGTGGGCCACCTGGGCAGCTGCTGGAGGGAAGTCCTTGTCACCCTGCGGGAAGACACGGAAAGCACCGGCTCAGAGCACTGGCTCATCAGCCGCGGACAGCTGGCTGGGCTCACACACACCTGTCTGCTCAGTCGCTCAGTCGTGCTTGACTCTGTGAGCCCACCAGGCTCCTCCATCCATGGGATTCCCCAGGCAAGAATACTGGAGTGGGGGAGCCATTTCCTTCCTCCAGGGGATCTTCCTGACCCTGGGATTGAACACGTGTCTCCTGCATTGCAGGTGGATTCTTTACTGTCTGAGCCACCAGGGAATCCTGAATAAGTTCATGAGCATTCTCTGGCTTCCCTGTGCAAGTGGGTGGGTGGTGGAGTGGAGAACTTGTTGGAAGGTGGAAACCCATCTCCTAGGACNCAAATACGTGTCTCCTGCATTGCAGGTGGATTCTTTACTGTCTGAGCCACCAGGGAATCCTGAATAAGTTTATGAGCATTCTCTGGCTTCCCTGTGCAAGTGGGTGGGTGGTGGAGTGGAGGACTTGTTGGAAGGTGGAAACCCATCTCCTAGGACTGTGGGGAGGTCCTGAGGCTTTTTGGGGAGCTTAAAGGGGGCACAGAGACCCATGTACCTTCCAGAAGGTGAGAAAACTCGCCATCTCTGCCCCCAGGCCAGGGGTTAGGTACCACATGACTCACTCAGAACTAAGCTTGGGTGTTGTGCGGCTTTCTTCTGCTAGAGCAGTTCCTGTGGTCGTTTTGAATCCCATGGACAGAGGAGCCTGGTGGGCTATAGTCCATGGGGTCACAAAAGAGTTGAACCCAACTTAGCGACTAACAGTTCACAGGTATTGCCGTGTAATTCTTATTTCAAATTTCCTCAACCATTAATAAGTGTAAGAACACTGTCAGCGCACAGATCCCCCAGAAACCCGTCGGCCTGTGGACAGGCTGCTGACGCTGGTCAAGTCTAAAGAGAAAGAGGACAGAAGAGGGTGGGGGAGAGGCAGGCGGGCACTACAGGCTCCTCCTGGCCACTACCTGGTCTGTCCCTGACCACAGAAGCACCTTCTGTGGACAAGGGGGCAATGAAGAGCCTCCCCACCAACCGGCTCCCGGGTGGATGAGTAGGGTGCAGTAAGGACAGGAGGAATCAGGAGATCGCGTGCCGAGACCCCGAAATGACCAAAGGGCTCTTACCCGGGCGATGACTCCGGAGATAAACACGGTCGGCTTGGGTGGACTGGAAGACAAGAAGGAAAAGACTTGGACCACCGTGATTCACAGAGAGGAGCACTCAGGTGCTGTGAGTGGGGAGACTGACTTCGTGACCACATGACAAATAAGGAGCCCTCGGAAGGAGGCGGGAGCACGCCTCTTACCGTTATTTCATCACATGGACCTGATGGCCACCACGTTCCGGACACCCGGGGGTCCCCTTCCTCTTGAGGCTGAGCTCAGGAAGAGAGGGAGAACGCTGAAGCAGACAGAGGGCATGCTGCTGAAAAGCACTCTTTTTGTTTTGGGCAATATTTCAGCTAACTGTGGGCAAGCCCAGTGGTTTTGGTCTCAGCAGACTGTGGACCTGGGTGATCCCTGGAGCAGGGAAGGGGCAGGGTCACAAGAGAACAGGAGACTCCAGGCAAGGAGCCTCCAGTCCTCTGGGTGGCAAGGCGCTCCCCTTGCCAGAGTCCTCGGCTTCCAGAAGCTTCTAACGGGTGAGATTCTCAGAGCTGATCGATGCAAAGCTCTTGGCCTTTCTGGGATGCCAAGTATTAAAAACGTAAGGGCCATGCTTCCACTGCTGGTGGCACAGGTTTGATCCCTTGTTAGGGAACGGAGGGGCTTCCCTAGTGGCTCAGCCGGTCAAGAATCTGCCCACAATTCAGGAGACTTGGGATCGATCCCTGAGTCAGGAAGATCCCCAGAGGAGGGCATGGCAAACCCCTCCAGTATTGTTGCCTGAGAAATCCCATGGACAGAGGAGCCTGGCAGGCTACAGTCCATGGGGGTCACAAAAGAGTCAGACAAGACTTAGAGACTAACACTTTTCACTTTACTGTCTTAGGGAACTAAGATCCTGCATGTCCCATGGTGTAGCCAAAAAAGAAAAAAAAAAAAAAGTAAGGTCCTTGTGAAGCTCGTGCTATTTCCTAATCTCTTTCATCATACTGAGCTGACCCACCCTGTCACCAATACTGAGGGAACAGGATTTAGGATGAAAGCAGTACAGATTCATTGTTCAAAAGCAACAAGCCAAGCACATTAAAATCACTCGTAGTACTGCTACGTGGAGAGAACTACTGTTAACACACGGGATGTCCTTCTAGCCTTCCTTTTTGTGGATAGAGAGGTGACTTGTTTCCTTATTAAATTTTCTTCTTACCAAAAGAGTCACCTCGTTTTGTAGTCTGCATTCTGGACTTAGGATCTGGTGAGCATCAGTTCAGTTCAGTTCAGTTCAGTTGCTCAGTCGTGTCCGACTCTTTGCGACCCCATGAGTCTCAGCACGCCAGCCCCCTCTATCCATCTCTAACTCCCGGAGTTCACTCAAACTCACGTCCATTGAGTCGGTGATGCCATCCAGCCATCTCATCCTCTGGTGAGCATACTTCTATGATATTATAAATTCTTCTATGGGTTCATCCCTCGGTCGGAAAGATCCCCTGGAGGAGGGCATGGCAACCCACTCCAGTATTCTTGCCTGGAGAGTCCCATGGACAGAGGAGCCTGGCAGGCTACTGTCCATGGGGTCGCAAGAGTCGGACATGACTGAGGTTACTTAACACTCACACACATGCCTTTATAAAAACTGCACGTGTCAATAGTTTAGAAGCATCAGAACACAGTTCCAGGTAGTACACAGGTGTGCATGCCTCTGAAATGTTTCAATGAAAGATAAGGGGACCCAGAAGCCGTTAGGTGAATGCAAGGACAGCCAGTCAGGCTGGACAGTGGGGTGAGGGCAGCCCTCGGAACCGGGTGGCTTGGCTTAAGGCTGGTCCCGTGGGCAGGCAGAGTGGAGTCGTCACCCCCGAGCTGCCCAGCCCGCCTCCCGCCAGCTCTGCTGCCTCACCCTGGAAGGAAATCACTCGTTTTAGCTTTCGTTTGCTGCAGGCAAAAGTCCCAGCGTTCAAAAAGTTCGCTCTTTACATAGGAAGTTCAGTTCAGTTGCTCAGTTGTGTCTGACTCTTTGCGACCCCATGGACTGCAGCACATCAGACCTCCCTGTCCATCACCACCTCCCGGAGTTTACTCAAATTCATGTCCATCAAGTTGGTGATGCCATCCAGCCATCTCATCCTGTCATCCCCTTCTCCTCCCACCTTCAGTCTTTCCCAGCATCAGGGTCTTTTCAAATGAGTCAGCTCTTTACATCAGGTGGCCCAAGTATTGGAGCTTCAGCTTCAGCATCAGTACTTCCAATGAATATTCAGGACTGATTTCCTTTAGGATGGACTGGTTGGATCTCCTTGTTGACAAAGGGACTCTCAAGAGTCTTCTCCAACACCACAGTTCAAAAGCATCAGTTCTTCAGCACTCAGCTTTCTTTATAGTCCAACTCTTACATCTATACATGACTACTGTATAGCTTTGAATAGACAAACCTTTGTTGGCAAAGTAATGTCTCTGCTTTTTAATATGCTGTCTAGATTGGTCATAGCTTTTCTTCCAAGGAGCACGTGTCTTTTAATACCAAAGAGTTTAGCAAAAACACCTGGAATTCCTCCAAGTAATTTCTGTTGCTCCATGAGACTAAGGACTTCAAGTCTTACTAAGCAGCACAGAAATGTTCCCTACATGATGCTGGTTTTGTTTTATTTAGCTTTTGTTGTGTGGTTAACTGGTTTTTGTTTTTTTCTTTTTTACAAACATGGCATGGCTACGGGATCAACAGCCAGCCAGGGGTGAGTAAATCTGGCCCAAGTGTAAGTCTCTGATGTTGTTATGTTTGCATTTGTCTGGAATCCAAGCACACCCTGCCTCGACTGCTCCAAATCCCCCACCAGCTCCGCCTCCAGGGATTTCACCGCCAAGGGTTTCCCACTGGAAGCTTGAGAATCATGCTCCGGATTCTGATATTTTAGAGGAAGCACTGAATGGCTTTCCATAGTGTTTCTACATCTTAGATTCACACCAGCAATGCATATGGGCTCAATTTCTCCCCACAGTCACCACTTTTAAAACAATCATACATTTACTTATTTAATTTATTCATTTGGCGAGGGCGGGTCTTAGCTGCAGCATTGGGGACCCTCCATCTTCTTTGCGGCATGCAGGAGCTTTCAGTCGCAGCACTTGGGATCTAGCTCCCTGTTGCTGGTCAGGTGCTAAGTCGCGTCTGATGCTTTGCAATCCCCTGGACTGCAGCACTCCAGGCTTCACAGTTTTTTCCTGTCTCCTGGAGCTTGCTCGAACTCATGTCCATAGAGTTGGTGATGCCATCCAACCATCTCATCCTCTGTTGTCCCCTTCTCCTCCCGCCTTCAATCTTTCCCAGCATCAGGGTCTTTTCTAATGAGTCAGTTCTTTCCATCAGTGGCCAAAGCATTGGAGCTTCAGCTTCAGGGCCAGTCCTTCCAATGAATATTCAGGGTTGACTTTCTTTAGGACTGACTGGTTAGATCTCTGACCAGGGATCAAACCTGGGTTCCTTGCTTTGGGAGCTCAGAGCCTTAGCCACTGGACCACCAGGGAAGTCCCCTCACCACTAATAATTTTCTTTCTTTATTTTTTGCTAGAAGCCAG
Source organism: Neotragus pygmaeus (assembly GCA_006410875.1). Classification (NCBI taxonomy): domain Eukaryota; kingdom Metazoa; phylum Chordata; class Mammalia; order Artiodactyla; family Bovidae; genus Neotragus; species Neotragus pygmaeus. The sequence continues at coordinate 13,476 of SJYV01050965.1, forward strand.
CCCAGTGGGTGTGACGTGGTATTTCATTGTGCCTAGATTTAGCAACTAATTTTAAGAATAAGCTTTCTCATGGCAGGGAGTAATAAACATCTGTATTGATCATTCAAGATCTTTACAGCATAAAATCCACTGCCCCCAACAAAGTCCTCTCTCCTCTAAAACACTGAAAAGGACATAACTGACCATAAGGACACATGACAACTGCCTGTGCAAAGGTGACCGACTGAAGGCTAGCCCCTTGTGTCTTATCTAAGAGTGATCTCTGTTTTCACACGTCTGTTTGGCAGTGTGTGTGTGCATTGCTGGTTTTCATCAGACTTGATCTTTTCCATCTTCAATTAATAGCATCTCAAACTGGTCAGGGATTGTCTATTACCTTCCTGTAGTAAAGGTCCTCTCTAAACTCCTTGAGACATGGTAGCTTAAATTCACAAACCGCAGTAAAGTGTGTGCTCTCAAAGCTGTGCTGGCAAAAACACACTTGTTTAAATTCCATTAGGGTTCCACGTGAAGCATAACCTACATTTCCAAGATTCTATAAACTGTGAGAGCGGCTTTGAGGATTTATTTAATCTGATGAGAATCATTCTGACAGATGTTGATTTGAAGAAGTAACATTACTTTTACGAAACAGAGATAGTGAAAAATATCGTTCCCGCCCTCCCCACATCCTTAGGCCTTTTCAGTCTTTGAAAACCATATTTATTTAAATTTAAAGGAACTGCAAACCTGATGGAATTAGCGGGAATTAGAGCCCCTGTAACGTCGGCGATGGCACCCCACTCCAGTACTCTTGCCTGGAAAATCCCATGGACAGGGGAGCCTGATAGGCTGCGGTCCATGGGGTCATGAAGAGTCGGACACGACTGAGTGACTTCCCTTTCACTTTTCACTTTCTTGCATTGGAGAAGGAAATGGCAACCCACTCCAGTGTTCTTGCCTGGAGAATCCCAGGGACGGGGGAGCCTGGTTGGCTGCCGTCTATGGGGTCACACAGAGTCGGACACAACTGAAGTGACTTAGCAGCAGCAGTAACGTCCCATGGAAAAGGCAATCTGCTCCAGCATTCTTGCCTGGAGAATCCCGTGGACAGAGGAGCCTGGTGGGCTGCTGTCCATGGGGTCGCACAGAGTCAGACACGACTGAAGCGACTTAGCATGCATGCATGCATTGGAGAAGGAAATGGTAACCCANGCAACCCACTCCAGTGTTCTTGCCTGGAGAATCCCAGGGACGGGGGAGACTGGTTGGCTGCCATCTATGGGGTCACACAGAGTCGGACACGACTGAAGTGACGTAGCAGCAGCAGCAGCATCCCAGTTGATCAAAGCAAGTATGTTCCAGAGGAACACTTCATTTCTGGAGCCCTGCAACACTGCCCCAGGATTTACTTATAGTAACCAACTCATCAGTGACCCTGAAGATTGGTTCTACTTCCTTTTTGCTATTCAACAAATCATAGCCAAGTTACCATTTAGTGTTATATCTCTTTGCCCACATGCTGTTGTTTCAACTTCTGCAAATGGGCCTTTGTCCTTGTTAAGAGAAGCTGGTTAGTCTGACTCTTGAAAGCCTCCAGTCAGCCCTCATGCAGGACTGAGTTATCTGATGGACTCAAGAGATGGGCTGTCTTTCTGAGAATTTTCACAATATTGCTTTTCTCTTCAACATCACCCTACCTCATTCCCAGAGACCCAGAACTGGTCTGCTCTTCACTGGGTCTATGATTGTAAATGCTTCTTCATGGAGGGCAGAGGATTTGAAAGCTTACTGAGGAGTTAAAATATTTACCAAGCAACAGTCAAAGACAGCTGAGAAATTATAGAAAGGTACAGGTCACCTGACATTCTCTCTAATTTCTTACTTTTTTTCCTTCCAATTTATGCAAAGAATTGAAGATCCCGAGAAATAGTTGAAATAGGCTATTAAAATTTTCCTTATTTACAAAAGTATAGGCATAGGTTTTGCATGACTTAACATATTTTAATATAAGATACAAATGAAAAATTATATGGGGATCTCTCAAAAATGCATTATTTATCCTGTGATTCAAATGATTACTGATAAAGCTACAAATAGTGTTCACTTGGGAGAATACAATGATTTTCAGTTATTGACTTATTTCTTTACCAACAAATGTTTGTGAAACAGGAACTTTTCACTGAAGAAGATTTATAGAGGAAAAAGTCAGGAGCTCATCATGAGAATAAATTACTCAGAGAGAAAAAGGGGAAATGGATATTGTGTAGAAAACCAGGAAGACAAACAAATGTGAGAGAAAACACCTGCTTTGCTATAAACATTTGACTTAATACAGTTCCCAGAAATGTTCAATGAAATAACTGTTAACAACAAATTCAGACTCAATTAACATAACATTACAATTTCAAAGGTCAAAAGAAAAAGCTGCCTTTCTTCTCTTTTTACTTTTTAGCTTTCTCCCTGTCCAGAATTCTCTGGTGATGTAGCCAACAGATGGAGTTATTTCTTTTTAAGCTTAAAGAAAGGTCACAAATAGCTTTCAACAGATTACCAATGATTTGACACATGATTTCAGAAGCTGGGAAAATTCCATGGGCGCAGGAAAGCTTCGAAAATTGATGAAAAGATTTCATAACAGTGCAGGCCAAAATTAACATTGCAAGCACAGGTTCCATTTTAATTAATTAGGTGCAAACTGTAGTCCAGCCCTCTGGATCAGTTGTGACTACTTTACTAGCAGATTTTGAGAATTCTTTGATATTTAAATTTGATGTTATTGCTTAACAGTAAAAGGCCTTTTGTTACCTTAAGGTAAAAAACTTCTGCTTTCAAACCCAAGCCCAGGTCCCAGTATAATTTGCAGGATTACAAAGGCACTGTCCTGTCCAGAATTATCTTCATTAGACTCAACTGAAACAATATT
>SJYV01050967.1:15017-40097 GCA_006410875.1 Neotragus pygmaeus
ATCCTTGTATCCAGGCTATTTATCTGTAACTCCAATTTGTTTTCAAGGTTTTGGATCATTTTCACTATCATTATTCAGAATTCCCTATCTCTTCCTCTTTGGTTTGGTTTGGTGGGCATTTATCCTGGTCCTTTACCTGCTGGGTATTTCTCTGCCAGTTAATCTTGATTATATTGTTGTGTTTGGGGTGGCCTTTCTGTATTCTGGCAATTTGTGGAGGTTCCTCGCTATGGGTGGGGTTGGATGGGTAGCTTGTCAAGGTTTCCTGGTTAGGGAAACCTTGTGTCTGTGTTCTGGTGGGTGGAGCTGGATTTCTTCTCTCTGGAGTGCAGTGAAGTGTCCAGTATTGAGTTTTGAGATGTCGATGAATTTGGTGTGACTTTGGGCAGCCTGTATATTGAAGCTCAGGGCTATGTTCCTGTGTTGCTGGAGAATTTGCATGGTATGTCTTGCTCTGGAACTTGGCCCTTGGGTGGTGCTTGGGTGATGCAGTATAGGTATGGAGGTGTTTGATGAGCTCCTATGGAGCTCATCGATAGGATCAGCTGGATAGGATGTTTCCTGGATTCAGGAGTTCTCAGGTGTTCTCAGGATTTGGATTTAAGCCTCCTGCCTCTGGTTTTCAGTCACTTTTACAGTAGCCTCAAGGCTTCTCCATCTATACAGCACCAATGATAAAACATCTAGGTTAAAGATGAAAAGTTTCTCCACAGTGAGGGACACCCAGAGAGGTACACAGTTACATGGAGAAGAAAAGAGGAAGGAGGGAGCTAGAGGTGACTAGGAGGATAAGAGGGGGAATCAAAAGGGGAGAGAGCCATCTAGCCACTTCCTATGTGCTCGCCACAGTCTGGACCGCTCAGAGATGTTCACGGAGTTACACAGAGAAGAGAAGAGGCAGGAAGGAGACAGAGGTAGCCAGGAGGATAAAGGGGGGAATCAAAAGGAGAGAGGCAGATCCAGCCAGTAATCAGTTCCCTAAGTGTTCTTCACAGTCCGGCACACTCAAAGAGATTCACAGAGTTGGGTAGAGAAGAAAAGGGGGAGGGGGGAGATAGAGGCGACTTGGTGGAGAAGAAGGAGAGTCCAAAGAGGGAGAGAGCAGTCAAGCCAGTAATCACTCCCAAGTAAAAATGGANAAAGCCTCTTGATGAAAGTGAAAGAGGAGAGTGAACAAGTTGGCTTAAAGCTCAACATTCAGAAAATGAAGATCATGGCATCCAGTCCCATCACTTCATGGGAAATAGATGGGGAAACCCTGAAAACAGTGTCAGACTTTATTTTTTTGGGCTCCACATCACTGCAGATGGTGACTGCAGCCATGAAATTAAAAGACGCTTACTCCTTGGAAGAAAAGTTATGACCAACCTAGATAGTATATTCAAAAGCAGAGACGTTACTTTGCCGACTAAGGTCCGTCTAGTCAAGGCTATGGTTTTTCCTGTGGTAATATATGGATGGGAGAGTTGGACTGTGAAGAAGGCTGAGTGCCGAAGAATTGATGCTTTTGAACTGTGGTGTTGGAAAAGACTCTTGAGAGTCCCTTGGACTGCAAGGAGATCCAACCAGTCCATTCCGAAGGAGATCAGCCCTGGGATTTCTTTGGAAGGAATGATGCTGAAGCTGAAACTCCAGTACTTTGGTCACTTGATGCGAAGAGTTGACTCACTGGAAAAGACTGATGCTGGGAGGGATTGGGGGTCGGAGGAGAAGGGGACAACCAAGGTTGAGATGGCTGGATGGCATCACGCACTCGATGGACGTGAGACTGAGTGAACTCCGAGAGATGATAACGAACAGGGAGGCCTGGAGTGCTGCAATTCATGGGATTGCAAAGAGTCAGACATGACTGAGCAACTGAACTGAACTGAAGCAGAATCCAATGAGATTTTTTACTGTTAGGTCACAGTAACTGCAACATTTGATAGAGAATTTGAGATAACAAAAGCTAGTTGAAATCATTATAATTTAAAGACATTCCAAAAATCTTAGTGAAAATCAAATCCATAATTTTGTGTGTGTGTGTTTATTTACCCCAATTCATTCTATAATGTTATAATATGAAAAATGCTAAATGTATGTCCATTTTGGTATTTGGAGTTCTTTCTCTTTAATTTCACTAAGATACACTGAAACATTCATTATGCTTATTACTTTTGAGTTTTTCACATAATCATCTGTTTAGTAATTTATATACCAAGCAAATTGATTTACCTCAGGATTTCTTTCCTCTGCCATAGTTTACATAGATACCTCACAATGTAGTGGAAATGCATTTATTTTTTGTTTCAAATCTTGCATCTGACTCATAATTGTGGGTATTTCATAAGTTTTCTCTTTCTTGAGAATTATCCTCTGATAAGGTGTTGGTAGACATCGAAAAATATGCTAATTTCTCTACCTCTCCTGGTCTCTAGAAAGAATTCTTATTTTTAAATAGATGGTCCATCATTATATTATATAATGATCATTTTCTAATCATTTCATATAGTTCTTGTTATCCACAATTTTTGAAATCTACCAAAAGGTAAAAAGAATCAGAAATACTTAAAAAAATTAATTTTCCCTCTGATGCTTTTTTTTTTTTAATTTTGTTTTTTTACTTTACTTTATGGGTTTTGCCATACATTGACATGAATCCACCAGAGGTGTACATGAGTTCTTTAACTGAGTGAACTTGAACAAGTTACATTACTTTCTTACTCCTGTTTCTCATATACAAAATAGGATTAAAGATGTCTACGTTTCTCATATTGACAGCAAGATTTATATCTTTTCCTTAAATATTCTGTTCTGCACTGTACTTACCACCTAGCATGAATTGAATTCATACCTGATCAGAAAGAGTACTCGGTATTTCAAATACAAATTGAGTCAATGTGTTCTTTTCCTGAATTTTCCTCATCTTATTTCCACAAACATGTTTGGAGTACCTGTCGAACACCAGACACAATCCTGGAGTAAAGACAATAAATGTACTTCTCTGCTGGAACTTGAGGGCCATCCTGATTAAATAGAGAAAAACAGACAATGCAATCATGGAAGTGAGAATGGTAATGAAGTTTTTACATGGTTATGTGTTATATTCCTTTCCACCCACAACCCTGTCAGTGTCTTCTCCTTGAGAAGGTGATTTTTTTCCTTTAAAACACAGAAAACATTGGTGTCTTGGGACATAAGTGGTAGAAAGTTAGAGGAAAGACAAACTCTTTAACAGTATGTAAGAACCTTGACATTTTTACTCATCCTGCATCATCTTAGTGTACCTTACCTCAGAGGCATCCTGAGATACATTTTTATGAACTACTCAATGTCATTATTTTGTGTGTATATCTGTAAATGTGCATATGGAATATGGGGTGCAGACTAAACACTCATTTTAATCACATAGGAAAAAGGTGACTTATACCAGGAGTTTCATATGGATTCTCAAAGAACCTTGATTAACCAAGACAATATTTTAAAAAATAAACAAGTTTGAGGGACTCACATTTGATGGTTTCAAAACTTACTCTGAAGCTACAGGAATCAAAAGAATGTAGTACTGGCATAATTACTAACATATAGGAAAATGGAATAGAATAGAGAGACCAGAAATAAAACCTTACATATATGGTTAAGTGATTTTTGATGAGGATGTCAAAATCATTCATTGAGGAGAAGACAATATTTTCAACAAATGACATTGATAAAACCGTAGAATCACATGCAAATGAAAGATGTTGGATCCTTAACCAACAACATATGCAAAAACTAATTCAAAATGCGTCAAAGATCTAAATGTAAGGTCTAAAACTATAAAATTCTTAGAGTGAAAACATAGGGCAAAATCTTCACAGAATTGAATTTGCAAATGATTTCTTGGATGTGAGACCAATCTACAGGCAGCAACAGTGACAAAAAAATTATAGACAAATTAGACTTCATGAAATTTTAAGAATTTGTGCATCAAAGACAATATCAACAGAGCAAAGAGGCAACTTACAACATGCAAAATATTCAGGATAGGGAGCTCGTGTACACCTGTGGTGGATTCATGTCGATGTATGGCAAAGCCAATAGAGTATTGTAAAGTCAAATAAATAAATAAATAAATAAAGTCAAACTACCTGTTTCCAAATAAATAAATAAAGCATACTTATGTACAGAGATTAATATGCAGAATATATAGAGAGCTAAAAAAAAAAGAATGATAGCAGCAACACAAAACCAAACTAAATTCAAAAATGGGTGAAGGTTATGAAAAGGCATATCTCCAAAGAAAATATATGAATAACCAATAAGCACATGAAATATCTGTTCAATTTCACTAATTGTTAGGGAATTTCAAATCAAAATTATAATGAAATATCACTTTACTCCACCGATTAGGATGGCTACAATCAACAAAGACAAAACAGAAAATAGCAAGTAATGATGAGGAGGTGGAGAAATTGTAACTTTTGTCCCCTGCTGTTTGGAATATAAAATGGTAAAATGGTAAGCTGTTATAGTAAACCATGTGGTGATTCCTCGAACAGCTAAAAATATAGGATTTCCCTGGTGGACCAGTGGTTAAGAATCCTCCTGCCAATGCAGAAGACACTGTTCAACCCCTGGTCTGGGACGATTCCACATGTTGCAGGGCAACTAAGCCCACACACTGCAACTACAGAGCCCAAGTGCCACAGCTACAGAAACTTGTGTGCCCTAGGGCCCATACTCTGCAACAAGAGAAGCCGCCACAACTGCAGCTGGAGAGCAGCCCTCACTCACTGCAACTAGAGAAAACCTGGGCTCCGCAAAGAAGGCCCAGCACAGCCCAAAATAAATAAATATAATTTAAAAATAAATAAATAAAAATATGATTACCATGTTGTTGTTTAGTCATAAAGTATTGTTTACTGGGTACAGAGTTTCAGTTCTACAAGATGAAGAAAGTTATGGAGATCTATGTTGCAAAGGTTTCATTAGAAGCATTAGGAATATACTTAATACCACTAAACTGTACACTTAAGAATTAATAAATGGTTAATTTCATGTTATGTATGTTTTCCAAAAAAATTTTTAAAGGGAAAAATACCAATAAATTGACTGACTGATTCACTTTTCTATCTGTTGTATTGAAATTTAGACTCAGAATTGAGAATCATATGTGAATAAAATATAAACTAGATCCATATTGATCTCTGAGAACTTTCTACTTAGTCCAAACTAGTCAGTCTAATTAATTTTTAAAATACTTGCATGGATTGTATAGAGAGCAAGGGAGCATTCTTCTCTGAAGATTTATGTTAATGAAGTAGTTTTTATGCAATGAATTTCTTCTGAATTCAAAGAAAAATGATACCTATTGTTATGTATTTGAATCAAAACTCACATTACTGTGTTCTTTATTCAACTTTTATTATGAATACTTGCTAAAGAATTTTGCTTGGGCTTCTTCATAATGTATTAAGATAGTTTCATCTGTCATTTTCTGAAATGCAGTATTGTATCCCCCAAACCCCATATGCGTGTCAATTGATAAGTTATTGAAAATACAATTAAAACTAATTACAAGTGTTATTATTATTATTATATGGCTGTATTTGTATAGAATATGATCCTCTGAACAATTTTGTGATAAAAAATGATAGCATTATAATCAACACTGTATGAATGAAACATTTAACTAAAGTAATGTAGCTATTTTGTGTGAGTTGAGATTGTCTTTTTACCTTTCACTTGGTTTTCTTTATAGCATATAGCCTCAACTATTTTTCTCCCCATTTTCAGAATCAAAGTATATAAGTGCCTCTTTCATCATATTTTTCTGTAGAAGGTTTTGAGTAAAAGCATACATATAGAAATTTCCCAGAAGGTATTTTTTTCCTTCAATTCTTTCAAAAATTAAGATTGCTGCTGAGTTTATTTTCTATTCTTGTATTTCCTTTCTCACCTTTTGAAAGTTGCTGCTGCTTTTCCCTTCTGTTTGTCAACTACTTTGTCCAATATTTTATCCACTTTAGAAAGAAAAGTAAATGCCACTTTATATGGTGGTTAAAGAAAAAAAAAAATATCTAATTCTTCCTCTGGGCAGGAAAAGTTATGGGTTCAAGTAAGTGCTCAGATCTGTGAAAGAGGATGCAATATCTTCACTTGGCCCTCATTTTATACACATTCCTTCTTTTGATTCTTTAGGTACCCAATCTTCACCTCCATCATTCTTTGCTTGATGTGTGGGCCTTTTGTGAAAGTAAAGACAATTCAAGTTACTTCCTACTCAGGTTTTCTGCTGGTGCTTAAGTAATCTTACCTAACTTTGGAAAATCAAACAAACAAATAACTTAGAAACATGACCCTTTCTCAGGTCTTCCATTATTAGAATAGATTTTGCTGTTCCAACCTTCCAATCATTTTCTGATGACTCAGAACACCTTATTTTTTTATCTCTGGTGTATGAAATACCACCCATGTATTCATAAGCTTGATGTAGAATGGGCTCCTGGAGAAGGACTGCACCTTTTTTCCCATCTTAAAGGAGACATTCTGAAAGAGATGGGAATACCAGATCACCTAACCTGCCTCTTGAGAAAGTTGTATGCAGGTCAGGAAGCAACAGTTAGAACTGGACATGGAACAACAGACAGTTTCCAAATAGGAAAAGGAGTACATCAAGGCTGTATATTGTCACCCTCCTTATTTAACTTCTATGCAGAGTCCATCATGAGAAATGATGGGCTGGAAGAAGCATAAGCTGGAATCAAGATTGCCAGGAAAATATCAATAACTTCAGGTATGCAGATGACACCACCCTTATGGCAGAAAGTGAAGTGGAACTAAAGAGCCTCTTGATGAAAGTGAAAGAGGAGAGTGAGAAAGTTGGCTTAAAGCTCAACATTCAGAAAACGAAGATCATGGCATCTGGTCCCATCACTTCATGTCAAATAGATGGGGAAACAGTGGAAACAGTGTTAGACTTTATTTTGGGGGGCTCCAGAATCACTGTNCCGGGGGCAGGCAGGTGAGGGGCCCTGGGGCCGTCCCACTGGGCAGGGCCATTCCTCCTCAGTGCTGGCTCTTCTTGGCAGGGTCGGAGCGATGCACAGTTTATGGGGACCCCACTTACCACACGTTTGATGGCCTCGGCTACCGTTTCCAGGGCCGCATGACCTACTATCTGGTCAAGACTGTGGATGTGCTCCCCAGTGGCGTGGAGCCCTTCATCGTGGAGGGACGCAACAAGATATATGCATCTCACAACCCCATTTTCCTGCACGAAATCATCGTGATGGTCTACGGCTACACGGTCCAGCTCCAGCATGAACTGGAGCTTGTTGTAAGAGCTGGGCCAGGCAGGGTGGGTCGGGGGAGGCAGGTCAGTCCATGAAAGGCCACCAGGAGCAGGTGGAGCCAGGGCTGCCCGTTCCCTGGGAGGTTCCTGGCAGAGGCTGCCTAGTTGTAGAAATCAGAATCAGTGTTGCACTTGACCCCCTTGGGAGCCCAAGGTGGGCAGGAGCATTTCAGGTAAGGTCGGGGAGAGGAGGGGCACTGGGAAGAAGAGAAGATCCGACAGGCAATCTGAAGAAGCACCAGGGATGCCCACCTGCCAGTTGTTTTGTTTTGTTTTGTTTTTGTAAAGAAAGGGGCTGCAACAGGAGCAGACCTCAGAGATGCTTCTGGCATTCGGGATAGTAAAGCTTCCTGGAGTATCCTGTTGCAGAGAATGATGGAACCACGAGGTCCCGAGATGTGCAGAGAAGCGGAGGCCAGCGCAGCAGAGAGTCACCTTTTAAAATATCATTGTAGTTACTCATTTAGTTTCGGCCGCACTGGGTCCTCGTTGCTGCACAGGGCTTTCTCTAGTTGCGGTGAAGGGGGTGACTCTTCGCTGCGGTGCGCAGGCGTCTCCTTGCAGTGGCTTCTCGTTGCAGAGCCCAGGCTCCGGTGCCCAGGCTTCCGGAGCTGCCACTCATGGACGCGGTAGCTGCGGCTCCTGGCTCTGGGGCTCAGGCTCAGCAGTTGCGGCGCTCGGGCTCAGTTGCGCCGCCGTATGTGAGATCTTCCCAGACCAGGAATTGAACCCGCGTGGCGCTTGTGGTAAAGAACCTGCCTGCCCGTGCAGGTGGATATAAGAGACATGGATTCAATCCCTGGGTCGGGAAGATCCCCTGGAGGAGGGCATGGCAACCCACTCCAGTATTCTTGGCCTGGAGAATCCCATGGACAGAGGAGCCTGGTGGACTGCGGTCCATAGGGTCACACAGAGTCAGACACGACTGAAGCGACTTAGCATGCACGCACTCCCGCATTGGCAGGTGGATTCTTTACCACTGAGCCACCAGGGAAGCCTGAGAGTCACCTTGATTCAGGCTTCCCTGCGACTCCCACCTCCTCCAGGTCAATGGTCAGAAGGTGACCGCCCCCTATGAGCCCGTCGACCAGCTGCGGGTCTCCCTACGAAGCGATCGCCTGTTCGTGATCACAGACTTTGAGCTGGTGGTCAGCTTCAACGGAAAGAACAATGCAGGTGCCTGAGTGTGGGAACCAGAGGGCCGAAGGGAGCGTTCCTGGGAAGGGGGAGGGAAAACCACCTCACGGAAAACCATGGGCTCCATGAGAGGGCCCCCTGCCTGCAAGCAAGGCCTCAAGCTCCGGGAGATGACCCAGGAGGGGTGGGGAGGGATGAGGTGTGGTGTGTGTGGGGGGGTCTCACTCCTGGGCCCCCTCCTCCCGCAGTGATCTCCCTGCCTGTCACTTACCGGAAGCTCGTGCTCGGCCTGTGTGGCAACTGCGACCAGAACAAGAGGAATGACTTTATGCTGCCCAATGGGGCTGTCACACAGAACCTCCTTGCTTTTGGCAATAGTTGGGAGGTAAAGATGACCGAGGGAAGCTTCCCTCGCATCTCAAGGTGAGAGGGCTGGGGTTCAAAGCAGGGAGGCCCTGACCCGGGGTGGGGGGCGGCTGGCCAGGGTGGGCATGAGCACCAACCTAAAATCTGTTCACACAAGCTCATCCGCACTTGCTCAGCAGAGAAGGAGCCCTGAGGCCCAGGGCTCAGACAGGCCTGATTCTTCTCATCCCATCACATCTTTCCTCTCCCACCGACTGCAGGGCACTGGCCCTGTGGATCCCGGCCTGTGCCCGGGCCCTCCCCTCCTCGGTTCCTTCAATCGCAGCCCTAGTGGGCCGCACCTGGATCTTCACTGTCTCTGCCCAGGGCTGTACAGGAAGACGAAGTGAAAGAGGAAGCATCGCTAGGCTTTCTTGGTGTGTCGGGATGCCGCCCGGAGGAGCTGCAGCTCAACCGCACCCAGGCGTGTGGGGTGCTGGTGGACCCCGAGGGCCCCTTTGCTGTCTGTCACCAGACTGTGGCCCCCGAGACCTTCCTGGAGTGAGTCGGGGACCCAAGACCCTTTATCCAGCTCCTGTGGCCTGTTCTCCGACTGGCTCTCTGTTAGGCACAATTCTCTGCATAGTACCTTGTCACACACACGCACACACATCCGCATGGCGCGCTGGCCCGCTCTTTGATGGGGCTTCCCAGGCCTCTTCTGCAGGGCGGGGTCTCCTGGCCTCCCTCCCCGTCTCTGAGAGCCCCCCACCCGTCCCCGCTGTCCTCCAGGCACTGTGTGTCTGATCTGTGTGCCGCCCGCGACCCCAAGGAGCAGGAGGAGCTGCGTTGCCAGGTTCTCAGTGGGTATGCCAGCATCTGCCAGGAGGCGGGCGCCACCCCGGCCAGCTGGCGGGACCACAGCCACTGCGGTGAGGCCCTGACCTGCCCCAGCAGCTGGCCCCTGACCCCTTTGGCTCTTTCCACCCCCTGCTCTGCTCTGAGCCCCCACAGCTGCCCCCACCTTGGCTTTCCGTCTTGGTTCCCCCAGCCCTAGACCCTCCCTCTTGTCAATGTCCTCCCGACTGAACCCCTTCCCCGCCCTCACCCCCATCACCCCTTCCCACTCCGTTCTGCCAAGGCCCACCTTTAATCCTCCTCATGAGTTAGTGTCACAGACAAAAAGACTCACGAAGCCGATCCTCCCTGCCTCTAGCAAGCTCTGTGCTCTGTTGGGTGACCTTCTTCTCCATACCTGGGGGGCCTAGCCCTGCTCAGCCACCTCTGACTATGACTGTGTCCCCTCAGCCTTGTCATGTCCAGCCAATACTGTCTACCAGAGCTGCATGACGCCCTGCCCGGCCTCCTGTGCCACGCTGGCAGCCCCCCGGGGCTGCAAGGGCCCCTGTGTGGAGGGCTGTGCCAGCCTCCCAGGCTACGTCTACAGCGGAGCCCAGAGCCTCCCCCTGGCCCACTGCGGCTGCACCGAGAACGGCATCTACTACCAGGTCCGGGCTGTTAGTGGAAGGTCCCGGGGGAGTGCAGGCAGAAAAGGACAGCCCAACCCTGGAGGTCAAGCAGGCGCCCCTGCTTCCCGGGCCTTCTCCCTCTCCAGCAGGGAGACAGCTTCGTGAACGACGACTGCTCCCAGCGCTGCACCTGCGCGCGCACGGGGCTCCTGCTATGTGAGCCCCTCGGCTGCAGCCCTGGGGAAGTCTGCACCCTGGGGAATCTCACTCGTGGCTGCTTCCGAGGTGAGCCGGGACAGGCCCTTGGCTTCTAGCTGCCTTCATCCCCTTTGGGGGTGGGGGAGGGGGAAGCCCCTGGACCTGGAACAAACCAGCCCTCCCAGTCCTGGGAAGAGCCCAGCTCATCAAGATCAGGACTCTCCTGCCATTTCGTCTCTTTCTCTCTCGCTCGCTCTCTCGGGAGGGACAAAGCAAAGGCCCTGTCTTCCCCGAGCCTCTGCTCTCTGCTCTGCATTAGTGTCTCAAGATCTCCTTTAGTCCTTACTCAGCACTTGGGGTGAGCATAGCATTCCCACGTTATAGGGTAAAGAAAATGGAGTTCAGAAGAGGGTAAGCAGTTTCCCCAGATCTCGGGGGTATCGAACCAGGACTGGAAACCTGGCCAGCAGACCCCAGCGAATCTCTCTGAGAGAATTTCTTGCCTGGCGTCCCAGCCCCCAGGCCCCTCTCCCTGGCTCTAAGTGTCCGCCCAGAACTCCCTCCCACCCGCTTCCATCCTTGCAGACAGCCCGTGCCTACAGAACCCCTGTCAGAATGATGGCCGGTGCCGGGAGCAGGGAACCCACTTCACCTGTGAGTGCGAACCTGGTTACGGGGGAGACCGTTGCATGGAGCCACGGGATGTACCTCCCCCTGAAGAGCCAGGCAAGAACTTCACCCCAGACCTGTACCTCACGAGCCCCTCACCTTCCCCACTAACAATGGCCGCAGAATAAGTCCGTGTATATAATATTAACCTACAGTATCTGTTACAGATGTATGCGTGTGTGTGTGTGTTAGTTGCTCAGTTGTGTCCGACTCTTTGTGACCCCATGGATGATAGCTCACCAGACTCCTGTCCATGGGATTCTCCAGGCAAGAATACTGGAGTGGGTTGCCATTCCCTTCTCCAGGGGATCTTCCCAACTCAGGGATCAAACCTGGGTCTCCCTCATTGCAGGCAGATTCTTTACTGTCTGAGCCACCAGGGAAGCCCATAGATGTGTAGTAGATAGTATATTACCAATGTCTTATATTCTTATATGAGATGTAATAATATAATATTTGGATATGATCCCTAAAGATTAGCAGGATCAGTATCCTGAAAGAATCTCAGAGTCCCTATGCCCTACCCAGCACTCTGGCATCTTCTCTCTGACCCTGAGCTCCCCACTTGTGTGATCTGTATGCCTCATCCTGCTGTTGTTGCCCTCTCTTGTGTCCCTCTTAGCCTCCCTGGTACCTTTTATTAGTTTTCTCCATCCCAAGCTATAATTATAATTCCCATGTGCCTCTGCACCAGCAATTCTCCGACTGTATCCCTGTGCCTAAGATCAGGATGGGGCAAGGTTGTCTCTGGGACTCAGCCCTAGAGACTTGGATTTGGTAGGTCTCGGTGGGGCCCCAAGACGCCTGCATTTTTTCACAAGCTTCCAGGTGACTGATGGGAGTGACACCAGGGCTACTCTTGGAGAAGCACTGACCCAGCTGATACCCTGGACTCTGGGGGACCAGCTGGGTGAACATCCTCCTGAAGGGTTTGTGGGAGTTGTGTGTCCACCGGGAGCAGGAGGGCGGCACCAAGGTCTTGAAAGCCCTGGGAGTGCTGGCTTCCTGGAGGGAGAGCCAGGACCCAGAGACGTGCAGGGAATGCAGTCCATCCAGGGTGGCAGCTGAGCCCCGGAAGGGCGTACCCCCCTCACCTCTTATCCCACACCCCTATTTCTGCTCCCCGCACCCCAGAAGCATCCAACTTTGCCGCCATCCTGTTGCCACTGCTGCTGCCCATGGTGGCCATAGTGCCAGCGGCGGTGACCAGAGGATGCATTTCCAGGAGAAAAGGGAGGAGGTGAGTTTCTGGAAAGGGACAGAGGAGGGCCAGCTAGGGGGAGCAGACATGGGGAGTGGGCGCTGACCTTCATCCCTGGTGTGTTCGCCGCGCCCTCTAGGGAGAAAACGCGGAGCCAGGCCGGAGGCAAGCGGCCGGGTGCGGGCGCCCCAGCCCCACGGCCACAGCTTTGGCGCCCCGCCTGAGGCTGCCTCTTACCCGTGTTTTCTCTCTTTTTCCTCAGATTTTAGTCCAGAGCAAGCCCTCAGGGTCGCTCAGTTCTGAGTTGTCCACAGAAGAAAGAGAGATAAAATTATTTATTTTTGAGATGTGACTTTCCAAATGATTCTGGTGGAGGAAGGGTCTGTGAGGTGGACCTTGGTGGGGAGAGACAGAAGGGAGACACGGGCCCGGGGACCTAAGGCTGGATGCTCCAGAAAGTGTCCACAGGGAGGGGAACCGAGGTCTGAGGAGGTAAGGGGCTGTCTGCCCCTTTGACAAAGTCCCGTGGGGGGCTTCGGGGATACAGGAGAAAAGACGGCACCCCAGGAACCCTAGTTCTTGTAGGTCTTGGCCTCTGAGCTTCCCACTTGGGTAAGTGAAAGGTGATCCTGAGGTTTTCTGTTTCTGATGAGATTAAAGGTCTGGGCAGAGGCTCAGGATGGGAAATGTGGCTTTTTCCAAAGGGTGAACTGGCCTGTGACCCAAAGGGCCTTGGGGTTGCTATGGTAACTGAGGGTGGGGGCTGGGGCCCGGCTTGGGAGAAGCTTGGAGCTCCATCCTACTAGGAGTGACCGGCTCACCTCAGCCAAGGGTCAAAGTGCAGGCATGTCCGCCCCGAGCCCCACGCCTTGTGCCTCCCACCAGGCAGGTCCTGGGGGAGGGGGCTGGGACGTCCTGCGCAGGCTCTAAGAAAAAAAGGAAGGCTGCCCACTGGGCTCAGATGTGAAATACCAAGGAGAGGGGGACGCCAAAGCAGGCGGGACCCTGAGTTCTAGAAAGGAATCCTTACTCTGTTTGTCCTCCAAATGAGCCCAGGGGCCACCTTTATGTGGTTGACCCAAGGAAGCGAGACCCAAGTTGGTTGGGGAAAGGGCTCCAAGAAGGAAGGGGTGCCCCCAGCCAGGTCACTCTGCCTCTTAGCTGGAGGGAGCAGCTCACACTCTGGAGCTGGGCTGGCTGTGTTTAACCTGAGCATCACAGGACTCCCAGCTGGATGCCTGGCACCACCCCTTGTCTCCCGGCACTGACCTCCCTCTTCCTGCTCTTTGACCCTTTGCCTCTGTTCTTCATCTGTGTCCGGCTCCCCTGACCTCTGACCCACCTAAGGTCTCCTTATCTAGCCTGGATGTCTGGTTGGCAGGGGTGGGAGGTGGCCTGGACCAGTTCATCCTCCCTAAGTCCTGGGCAGGACAGAGTTCTGCCCATCCTGTTAGAGGTACAAACAGGAGCCATGTCATCAAGGAAAGCAACAGTGGATTCCAGAGCATTAGAGATTCCCAAAGGCAGTAGTAGAGGCAGGAAAGTGGGGACAGGACCATCCTGGACAGGCTTCCTGGGCTGGGAGGGGCAGAAGCTGGGATTTGGGGTCCTGTACCAACCCCAACGAAGCTCCCTGGTGCCTCAGATGGTAAAGAATATGCCCGCAATGTGGGAGACCCAGGTTCAATCCCTGAGTTGCGAAGATGCGCTGGAGAAGGGCATGGCAACCCACTCTAGTATTCTTCCCTGGAAAATGCCATGGACAGAGGCATCTGGTGGGCTACAGTCCATGGGGGAGCAAAGAGTTGGACATGACTGAACAACTCACACACCAACCCCAGCACAACAGGGGACAACCGAGAGGCAAAAATGGCAAGGCTGCCCCGGCTTGACAAAGTGGGCTGGGCCCAGGCCTGTCCCTGCAGGTGTCAGGGCGGGCAGGCTGGGAAACTGAAGATGGTGAGAAAGACATCAGGGAATTGACCCCAGCCTCATCTTCCTGCTCAGGAGGGAGAAGCTGGGGTAAGATATTCAGGTGGTTTCCCCTCCCTTCCCAAGAGGCTGGGAGAACCTGCCTGGGCAGCACCTTGAAAGGGGGAATTGTCCTCCAGACCCAGCCCAGCGTATGTGTGTGTGTACATACACGTGGGGGGTCCACACCAGCCCCTGCTCCTCCCCCACAACCAAGTGCAGACACTCCCCCACTGCCTCTAAACCAACCCCAGCTGTCAACATCTGGCCCACATCTGTCTCCCTCATCTGGCGGGGCCCCCACCCCAGCAGATCCCTCTCCCCACATCAGGGGTCTGTAGGACCAGGGCCCCGAGCTCAAGGCCTCCCCTGTCTCATAGAGCCCCTCAGCCAGGGCTCGGAAACCAGGGCGGGTCGGGGGAAGGAGGGCAGCCCCACCCCGGAAGGTGCCCCAGGCTCTTGGCAGAGCCATCTGGAGCCGTTAGAAGCAGCTGCCAATGACTCATCTCCAGTGCCCCCACCCCACCACCTCAAACGCACCCGGGGGCTGGGAACCAAGCACCCAGCCCCACCCCCGCCACAGCCCTACCTCCAGATCTCCGGCCCCTCAGTCAGCCTGGCAAAGGCCCCTCCATACCAGAGACCCCCCCTCTACAGAAGTCTATTCCATCACCCCCCTCCCACTCTTAGTCACCCCCAGAGTGAAGACACTTCCCATTTTCTTTTATTTATACAAAACAATCATTTTAAATATAATTTAAGAACCCCTCCAAGCACCGGTGTCTGTTTTCCAGCACTTCCCCCCGCCGACACCCCCTCATGGATACAGCTTGGGGGTACTTGGGGGGCAGGGAAATGTCGGGGGGTTGTGGCGTGACCAAGGCACTGTTCTGGAAACAAGACACAGCGGCGGGTCCTTGTTTCCACTTGGGCCGAAGAGGCAATAATGACACAGGTCCCCTCTAACACAAAAAGTTATGACAAGGACTGTAGAAAACAAAACAAAAACCGGGGTGGGGGGGAAAGGGAGGAAAAATAAGACCAAAAACAAAAAATTAAAACTCAAAAACCTTCAATATGAAGGCAGCAGATGGGGGAGGGGTATTTACAAGGGAAAACTGAGTTCGGCAGAGACAGCAGCAAGGTTGGGACATCCAAGTCCAGTGATTCCGTCACTGGGCCATGACGCCCCTTCTCGCCTCCCGAGCTCGCAGGCTAGTCCCACCTTCTCTTTGGTCTGCAGGGCCTCGGCCCTTCAAGGTGAGGAGGGGCTCTAATTGGGGATCCAAGGAAGGCTGTGGAGATCGTGCCCAACTAGCCCTGGGATGTTGGCAGACTCCGGGGGCTCCTTTTCCTCCGGTCACACCCAATCCTGAGGGAAGGCCTCTTGCACCCTCGGTTTGGGGTCCCACCACCCGCCCCGGGGGGAGAGGGGGGAGCGTGATGATTCTACACTGCAGAATCCCCAAATCCTCCCCCTCCAAACTGCCAGGTTCCTGCCCCCACGGGTTCAAAGTGCAATCCAGTCAGTGGGGCGTGGGGATGGAAGCCTCTTGGGTCCCCCCCACCCGACTCTGTCCCAGGAAGAAAGGGACCCCGGGCGCTGGAGTCCCTGCCGGTCCAGAGCTACGGAGCCAGGCATGAGGATGCAGTTCAGTACTGAGGGGCCGGTGCTACCGACCCGCCTGGGGCTCCGGGCTTGGCCTGGGATTTCATGTGCTGGACACTGGCCAGGATTTTCTTCTGGTGTCCCGCCAGAGTGACTCCAATTCGGAGCAGGTCCCTGGGGAAGAATGAACAGCTAGGTGAGACCACTAAGCTCCCAGGTCATCTCTCCTTCAAAAACTCGTCCCTGCCTCGGGCGTGCCAGCCAATCAGAATGGCCAGAGGGAAAGCGGGTAGACATCAACAGTTGTCAGGCAGTTTCCGGGGGTGGGGGCCGATTAGGCACCCACCACAGTTCTGTGCAGCCGCAGTAGGGGGCGAGGCTAGGTACCCGCAGGGATAGAGAAACAAGGGGTGGGGGGCCGCGCCCTGGATGCTGAAATTAGAAGGAAAGGCAGAGAATCAGGGAAGAAGAGGAACAAAAGGGAGAGAAAAGCCCATAAAATGAAGTTGGCAAAAGAATGCTTCAGAGGACAAAGTCAGAAGGAAAAGTCTTCCAGACAAAGAAAAGGAAAAACTGGAAGCACAAAGATAGAGAGAGGAGGAGGAGCTGGGTGGGTGGAGAAAGTAATGGGCGAGAGAGAGGACACAATCAGGCTGCTCCCAGCCCTGGTCCTGATGCGGGAGGCTGAGATAAGAAAGAAGCGATGAGAAGTGGAAAACAAGAACCTGTGTCAGTGAACCTGTGTCAGGGGAAGGCGCAAGCCAGTCAGGGAGGAGGGGCCCAGACCTGCTGGGACAAGACTGGCTTCCCAAGGAAAGGGCCTCTTGGACCCTCTGTCTGGATTTCTAGTCCTTCTGTTTCTGTGATTCCAACCNCACTGTTTCCACTGTTTCTCCATCTATTTCCCATGGAGTGATGGGACCAGATGCCATGATCTTCATTTCTTAATGGACATCTATCAAGCCCCTGTAATTACATATGAAAATTTCTCCCTGCGGTATTATCTTTATAGAAAGGAAATCGTTATTACTAGTTCATTTTAATACAGCAATCTTCAAAAGTGATGAGGGTCAAGTTACAGAATCCAGATTCTACGTGTGAAATAGGGGTCAGGGGTAGCACTTAGGACTTTCTCGGTTTGGCCACTAGAAGTCTGATATCCTGGAAAACCCTCCATCCTGAGCAAACTAGAACAGTTAGTCACCATGTGTAAAGACTTGTCTCTTGGTCATTTGGGAGAATGCCCCCTCTCCATGTTCTGGAACAAGCATTTGAGCACCTCTTAAAATAGCTGAGCCAGTAGGATTTATCATCTTGATCAAAGGTTAAGGTAGGCAATTGCATATAGTATTCCAGAAATATCTACCTTTAGAAACGAATTTGTGAGAATGGAACTTCAGATGCTAAAAAAGATAAGTTTAGAGCATCCAAATGCAATTACTTGCTATGGTTCTATCCTAAAACATCTGCATGGAAAAAGTTTAAAAGTTTAAGCAACTGGCTAGCTTTCTGATTAGCATGGTTTTATACAGGAATATGATTTTGACACTGGCTTGATTAAAGCACAAACTTTATATGTTTAACATGAGTACTCTGAACATAACATTAGCTGGTCAAAAGCACAGGTTTGGAATCAAGCAGGTATGATTCATATCTCAACTCTTAACACTTACTGGCTATGTGACTTTCAGTTTCCTTATCTTTAAAACAGTCTCATAGGATAGTTGCAAAGATTAACAGACATTTAAAAAATGTAAAATATTTTAGTATCTGTGCTTGGACTATAATAAAATACCCTGAAATAGACATTATACTGATATATTTTTTCAGTTTTCACCTGTGTATTATGGAATTACATAGCTATATAGCCTCAGACTAATTAGAAAATCAGAGTTCCTTATTATAACTGAACATCCATGAGAGACAAAAGGAGATCTTTAATGGTATAACATTACAAACAAACCAAAAAAGGCTTATAAAAGTCTAACTGCTAAAGTGAATATCCAGAAAATGACCTTTACCCAATTTGCCATCACTAGAGGAGAATGAGATTGTCTATGAATCTGGGCTATGCCCTCTTCAAGCTCAATGGACTATGAAGATATGACCAAGAAAATGAAGGAAGAGAAAACTGAATTTTTCCAAAATCGAGAAGATATTATTAAGAAAACAGTAATTGGGTAGCCAAGTATCAGTATAATATGAAGAAAAGAGACTGCAAGAAATTGATTTTTTCAATTGTGCTTTTCAGAAAAGCAAAGAAAAGTAACTGGGAACAAGCTTGAGCAATTCATTAATGGAATATTGCGGTCCCTGCTCCCACTCCTCCCCATCTCCCACCACACTTTGTTTTTTCTAATTTTTTTTTATGTGGCCATTTTTAAAGTCTGTAATGAATTTCTTACAGTATTGCTTCTGTTTTATGTTTTCTGGCTGCACGGACTGTGGGATCTTAGCTCCCTGACCATGGATGGAACCTGCATCCCCTGCACTGGAAGCCTGGAGGGTCTCCAGGAAAGTCCCTGATTTTCCTGATTTTAGGAAAGTTTTTGAGAAAACAGGAGCCTGAATTCCTGGGTTTGTTGGCAGTGTGACATAGAGCCACTTGAAAACCAAGCAAGCTGTCATTTTATTCCAGCTACAAACAAAAACAAGATAATCTTCTATTTTCAAAATGGTATTTTTTTAAAACAGTTAAAACAGAATTATACCAACTAATACACGTCAATATTATTTTTGATGTTTTACATTACAAACATACTACATAACTTTAATTTCTTCATATTATTTCATCTGTTATACAAATATTTCTGACTCAATAGAGCTTCTTCAGTTGCAAAAATCTACTGCTGTGGTCTTAAACTAAGAGGTCTTAGAAAGGTCTTTCCTTAGAAAGGAATATAAGGAGAAGGGAACAAGTATGCATTAAACACCTATGTGCCTCTCTACACACCTTATTTCATGAATAGTCACAATATCTTTGAGAAGTCTTATTAGTCTCATTTCTTAAGAAATACAAACGGAACCACTCAGAAAGGTTAAATAATTTTCCAAGGTCACAAAACTGATAATGATGGTTATGCTAACCAATACTCATTTCATTAACTCATCGTTCAGTTCAGTTCAGTCGCTCAGTCGTGTCCAACTCTTTGAGACCCCATAAATCGCAGTACGCCAGGCCTCCCTGTCCATCAACAGCTTCCGGAGTTAACCCAAACTCATGTGCATCGAGTCGGTGATGCCATCCAGCCAGCTCATTCTCTGTTGTCCCCTTCTCCTCCTGCCCCCAATCCCTCCCAGCATCAGAGTCTTTTCCAATGAGTCAACTCTTCACATGAGGTGGCCAAAGTATTGGAGTGTCAGCCTCAGCATCAGTCCTTCCAAAGAAATCCCAGGGCTGATCTCCTTCAGAATGGACTGGTTGGATCTCCTTGCAGTCCAAGGGACTCTCAAGAGTATTCTCCAAAACCACAGTTCAAAAGCATAAATTCTTCGGTGCTCAGCTTTCTTTATGGGGCTTCCCTGGTGGCTCAGAGGTTAAAGCATCTGCCTGTAATGCGGGAGACCTGGGTTCGATCCCTGGGTTGGGAAGATCCCCTGGAGAAGGAAATGGCAACCCACTTCAGTATTCTTGCCTGGAAAATCCCNTTCAGCTTCAGCATCATTCCTTCCAAAGAAACCCCAGGGCTGATCTCCTTCAGAATGGACTGGTAGGATCTCCTTGCAGTCCAAGGGACTCTCAAGAGTCTTCTCCAACACCACAGCTCAAAAGCATCAATTCTTCGGTGCTCAGCCTTCTTCACAGTCCAACTCTCACACCCATACATGACTACTGGAAAAACCATAGCCTTGACTAGACGGACCTTAGTCGGCAAAGTGATGTCTCTGCTTTTGAATATGCTATCTAGGTTGGTCATAACTTTTCTTCCAAGGAGTAAGCATCTTTTAATTTCATGGCTGCAGTCACCATCTGCAGTGATTTTGGAGCCCCCCAAAATAAAGTCTGACACTGCTTTCACTGTTTATGAGGTAACTGAAAATACCTCTATTTAATTATAAGAAGAATCCAGATTTCAAATTCGAGTTTTTCCATTGCTAACCTGTTTTCTCCGTCAAATTCTATACCCTTCAGTGACCTCAAATTTTTTCAGCTATAATCGAACTGTTAATGCCTTCTGATAGAGCCATCTTGCTGGTGAAATATGAGGAAAGCATATTTATGACCTGGAAAGTGTTATGGTATCTAAAACATGTCTTTAATCCATCTTAAAAGTGAATTTCCAGTAATTATTTCCATCAAATTTAGACTCTGTGATTTTATCCTGATTATTAATATTAATGGTTGATCTCTTTACTGTCATTGACTTCTCTTTGCTTAATTCATCTTAAGCTAGGGAAAGTTGCATTATGGTGGCATGAATGAGTACATACTCAGCTATTCAGGACAAAATACACGTAGAAAACAAAGACAAGTCTGTGGTTTGGCTCCTGAAAAATCTGGGAGATGTGTAGTGACAAGAAGCACTACTTGCATACCTTCCATACCAATCCCAGTTGGCAGCAGGACTGGGAAGGCATGGGGATTCCATGGGCACTCTACCATGCAATTACATGGGAGGTCAATACTCCAAGAGTCCCACTGCCCAGGTTCAAATCCTGTGTTGCCACTTTCTAGTAGTGTAGCTAGGGAAAATGAATCTGCATGCTCTTGCCTCATCTGTACAATGGGAAGGATAATTGTTTCAGTCTTACAAGATTTTAGCAAAGATTAAGTGAACTAGCAAATACAGCACTTAGAAAAAATTCTGGCAAATAGTAGATATTAGATATTCCTTATCTGACCCCAAACAATACTAAACGGTAGATATTGCAGTAAAAGAACTGAAGATCAAAGAGGTAAAATATTTTGTTTTTCCAAATTGCACCTTTAGTAAGAACTACGTGTAGCAGGCAAGCCTGCTTGATCTGCATTTATCCTGGAGCATATCAATTTTATCATTTGGATTCAATAAAATGACCCTATGTATGCAGCTATATTCTTTGGAAAAGCAACCTACAGAGCCCAGGGACTCCACTTTGAGAACCCTCAAGGGTAAAATGTCATAAATAAGGAATACGTCCACTAAAACCTAGACATAGGTAAGGGGCAGCAAATCTTTAGGCAAAGCAAAGACATAGAAAATAATGTCTTAACAAGTTTTCTAACTATCAGGGAGCAGAATAATACAAACATTTAGCTGCTAATGACAAGGATAATAAAATCAATGGCATATTTCATGGGATTTAGTGTAATGCATACACAATGAATGCAATGCTTTCTCTCCACTTTTCAAAATGAGTTAAAAATGAAATTTCACATTGTTTGTAATTAAAGACTTTTAGGACCACTGAAAATTTTAATGATCATTCCTGAGTTATGTTAGTGACCTGATGTGTGTGAAAGGCAAACTGTTTTAGCTGTAGTAAATCATCAAGTAATAACAATTTAATAACTTTATTGATGGGTGAGGTCCAAATTTCACTGCAGATGGTGATTGCAGCCATGAAATAAAAAGACACGTACTTCTTGGAAGGAAATTTATGACCAATCTAGATAGCATATTAAAAAGCAGAGACATTACTTTGTCAACAAAGGTCCATGTAGTCAAGGCCATGGTTTTTCCAGTAGTCATGTATGGATGTGAGAGTTGGACTATAAAGAAAGCTGAGTGCCAAAGAAATGATGCTTTTGAATTGTAGTGTTGGAGAAGACTCTTGAGAGTGCCTTGGGTTGCGAGGAGATCCAACCAGTCCATCCTAAAGGAAATCAGTCCTGAATGTTCATTGGAAGGACTGGTGTTGAAGCTGAAAGTCTAATCCTTTGACCAGCTGATGCAAAGACTCCCTGGTGAAAAGACCCTGATGCTGGGAAAGACCCTGATGAAAAGACCCATTTTCACCCATTTTAAAAGACACTAATGCAGGGAAAAATTGAAGGTTGAGGGAGAAGGGGATGACAGAGGGTGAGATGGTTGGACATGAGTTTGAGTAAACTCTGGGTGTGGGTGATGGACAAGGAAGCCTGGCGTGCTGCAGTCCATGGGGTCTCAGAGTCATACATAACTGAGCAACTGAACTGAGGTCCAAATTAGACAGACTTAACAATAAATTGAAAGTTATCTAAGAGAAAATGTATTAGCTAAATAGCTAATATTAGGTAGCTGGGGATGGGACCTAACATGGACTCAGCAGTACTCAACACCCAGGCTCTGTCATTTTAGATGTATTGTTGCTGCTGTTGTTCAGTCATCGAGTTGTGTTCCACTCTTTGTGTTGCAGCAAAGAGTGGACTGCAGCACACCAGGCCTCCTTTTCCCTCACCATCTCCCAAAGTTTGCCCAAGTTCATGTCCATTGTATTTATGATGCCATCCAGCCGTCTCATGCTCTGACACACTCTTCTACCCTCAAGCTTTCTCAGCATCCAGGTCTTTTCAAATGATTCAGCTATTCATATCAGGTGACCAAAATACTGGAGCTTCAGTTTAGTATCAGTCCTTTCAATGAGTATTCAATGTTGATTTCCTTTAAGATTGACTGGTTTGATCTCCTTCCTACCCAAGGGATTCTCAGAAGTTTTCTCCAGCACCATAGTTTGAAGGTGACAATTCTATGGTGCTCTGCCTTCTTTATGGTCCAGCTCTCAGAAGCATACATGACCACTGGGAAGTCCAGAGCCTTGATTTTAATAATATTTGTCAACAGAGTAATATCTCTGCTTTTCAACACACTGTCTGGGTTTGTTGTAACTTTCCTGTCAAGAAGGAATTGTCATCTGATTTCATGGGTGCAGTCACCATCTACAGTCATTTTAGAGCCAAAGCAGAGGAAATCTGTCACTTCTTCCACCTTTTCCTCTTCTATTTGCCATGGAGTAATGGGGTCAGATGCCATAATCTTAGTTATTTTGAGGGACAGAACAGCTCCACCTGTCAGAGTATAGGCACAACGAGGAAGTCTGCATAATCTCTGTACTAACCTCATCCACTAGGCGGCAGAGACCAACAGCAAAAGGAACTATGATCTTATAGTCCGGAGAAAGGAGATCAAAAGCACAATAAGTAGGACAAAATGAAATGACAGAAAAATATGTTGCAGGTAAAGGACCAAGGTAAAAATTCAGGAGCGCAAATAAAAAGGAAACAGGCAATCTACCTGGAAAAGAATTCAGAGTAAAGATAGCAAAGATGATCCAAGATCTCAGAAATAGCATGGAGGCATGGATTGAGAGGATACAAGAAATAATTAACAGGGACCTAGGAGAACTAAAGAACAGACAAATAGTGATGAACACCACAATAACTGAAATGAAAAATTAACTAGAGGGAATAAATAGTAGGATAACTAAAGCAGAAGAATGGATAAATGAGCTAGAAGATAGAATGGTGGAAATAACTGCTGTGGAACAAGATAAAGAAAAAAGAATGAAAAGAAATGAGGGAAGTTGGAGACTTTGGGACAACATTAAAAAAATCAACATTTTAATTATAGGTAGTGTCCCAGAAGAAAAAGAAAGAGTCTGAGAAAATATTTGATATGATTATAGTCAAAAACTTACCTAACGTAGGAAAGGAAATAGTCATCCAAGTCCAGGAAGTGCAGTTTCATACAGAATAAACCCAAGGAAAAATATACTGAGACACATATTAATGTTAACAAAAATTAAATACAAAGAAAAAATTAAAAGCAGCAAGAGAAAAGTAACAAATAACGAGGAGGGAATCCCCAAAATGCTGTGTTGTGCTGGGTTTAGTCACTCGCTCATGTCCAACTCTTTGCAACCTTATGGACTGTAGCCTGCCAGGCTCCTCTGTCGATGGGGATTCCCCAAGCAAGAATACTGGGGTGGGTTGCCATGCCCTCCTCCAGGGGATATTCACAACCTAGGGATCAAACCTAGTTCTCCCATATTTCAGGTGGATTCTTTACTGAGCCACGAGGGAAGCCCAAGAGTACTGGAGTGGGTAGCCTATTCCTTTTCCAATGGAACTTCCCGATCCAGGGAATCAAACTGGGGTGTCCTGCACTGCAGGTGGATTCTTTAGCAGCTGAGCTACCTGAAGACCCTCCCCACAAGGTTATCAGATATTTCACCAGCAGTTGAGCAGGTCAAAAGGGAAGTGGCAAGATATATCTAAAGCAATGAAAGGCAAAAACCTGCAAGCAAAATTACTCAGCTAGGATCTCATTCAGATTTAATGAAGAGATCAAAAGCTTATAGACAAACAAAAGCTAAGAGAATTTAGCATCACCAAATAAACTTCAAAACAAATAAAGGAACTTCTCTAGATGGGAAACACAAGAGAGAGAAAAAAAAAAAAAAAAAGACCTATGACCTATTTAAAAGAAACCCAAGGGACTTTCCTTGTGGTTCAGTGGTTAAGACATCATATTTCAATACAAGGTGTGCAGGTTCAATCCCAGGTCATGGAGATAACATCCCACATGACTTATGGCCCAAAAAAAACCAAGACAGAAGTAATATTGTAAAAATTCAATAATGCCTTTAAAAAGTCAACATTAAAAAAATCTTTAAAAAACAAAAACATTAAGGAAAAGTGAAGAGGAACCAAAAATCCTCTTGATGAAAGTAAAAGAGGAGACTGAAAAAGTTGGCTTAAAGCTCAACATTCAGAAAATGAAGATCATGGCATCTGGTCCCATCACTTCATGGGAAATAGATGGAGAAACATTGGAAACAGTGTCAGACTTTATTTGTCTGGGCTCCAAAATCACTGCAGATGGTGATTGCAGCCATGAAATTAAAAGACACTTACTTCTTGGAAGAAAAGTTATGACCAACCTAGATAGCATATTCAAAAGCAGAGACATTCCTTTGCCAACTAAAATCCATCTAGTCAAGGCTATGGTTTTTCCAGTAGTCATGTATGGATGTGAGAGCTGGGCTGTGAAGAAGGCTGAGAGCTGAAGAATTGATGCTTTTGAACTGTGGTGTTGGAGAAGACTCTTGAGAGTCCCTTGGACTGCAAGGAGATCCTACCAGTCCATTCTGAGATAGATCAGCCCTGGGAGTTCTTTGGAAGGAATGATGCTAAAGCTGAAACTCCAGTACTTTGGCCACCTCATGGGAAGAGCTGACTCATTGGAAAAAGACTTTGATGCTGGGA
>SJYV01050967.1:43521-95883 GCA_006410875.1 Neotragus pygmaeus
AAAAAAAAAAAAAAAAAACGGACAACTGGGAAACGAACTTAACATGGTACAACGTTCCAAGATTGAACCAGGAAGAAACAGGAAATATGAACAGATTATTCACAAGAAATAAAGTTAAAACTGTGACTAAAAATCTTCCAGCAAACAAAAATCCAGGACCAGGTGGCTTCACAGGTGTATTCTATCCAACATTTACAGAAGAGCTAAGACCCTTGTTTCTCAAACTTCCAAAAAAGTGTAGGGGGAAAAACACTCCCAAGCTCATTGTACAAGGCCACAATCACCCTGATACTAAAACCAGACAAAGATATCACACACAATAAAGAAAATCATAGGCCAATATCACTGATGAACATAGATGTGAAATTCCTCAGCAAAAGACTAGCAAACTGAATCCAGCAATACACTAAAAGGATCATACACCTTAATCAAGTGGGATTTATCCCAGGAGTCAAGGATTCCTCAATATACACAAATCAGTCAATGTGATAAACCATATTAACAAATTGAAGAATCAAAATCATATGATCATCTCAATATTTGCAGAAAAGAGTTTTAACACAATTCAACACGCATTTATGATAAAAACTCTCCTTAAAATGGGCATAGAGGGAAACTGCTGCTGCTGCTAAGTTGCTTCAGTCGTGTCCGACTCTGTGCGACCTCATAGACGGCAGCCCATCAGGCTCCCCCATCCCTGGGATTCTCCAGGCAAGAACTCTGGAGTGGGTTGCCATTTCCAGACAAGAGTACTGGAGTGGGTTGCCGTTGCCTTCTCCTAGAGGGGAACTGCCTCAGCATAATACAGGCCATATACAATAAAGCCTCAGCAAATATCATTCTTAATGGTAAAAAATATGAAAGCACTTCCTCTAACAAAACAAGGAGGTCCACTCTTGCCATTTTTAGTCAACATAATTTTGGAAATTCGAGCCATGGAAGTCAGAGAAGAAAAAGAAATAAAGGAAATCCAAATTGATGATGAAGCATAACTGTCACTGTTTGAAGATGACATGACACTATAGATAGAAAATCCTAAGGAGGCCACCAGAAAGGTACTCAGTTCAGTTCAGTCGCTCAATCATGTCTGACTCTTTGTGACCCCACGGACTGCAGCATGCCAGGCTTCCCTGTCCATCACCAACTCCCAGATCTTGCTCAAATTCATGTCCACAGAGTACGTGATACTATCCAATCATCTCATCCTCTGTCATCCTCTTCTCCTCCTGCCTTCAATTTTCCCCAGCATCAGGGTATTCTCAAAGGTCAGTTCTTTGCATCAAGTGGCTAAAGCATTGGAGTTTCAGCTCAGCATCAGTCCTTCCAATAAATATTCAGGACTGATTTCCTTTAGGATTGACTGGTTTGATCTTCTTGAAGTCTGAGGGACTCTCAAGAGTCTTCTCCCTCACAGTTCAAAAGCATCATTTCTTTGGTGTTCATCTTTCTGTATAAATAATAAAATAGAGACAAAAATTTAGAAAATATCAATGAAACGAATGGTGGTTTCCTTTAAATAGTAAGCGACAACGAGAAATTAGTAATCCTTTAGCCAGACTTATCAAGAAAGATAGAGACACAAGCAAATGGAATGAAAAATGAAAGATAAGAAGTTATAACCAACACTAGAGAAATATGACGAATCATAAGTGGTCACTATGAAAAATTGTACATCAATAAAATGGATAACCTAGAAGAAATGTAAATATTCTTAGTAACATACAATTCCCCAAGACTGAATTGAGAAGAATTAGAAAATATTAACAGATTGATATGAAATTGAATCAGTAATAATAAAAAGAAAACTGGCAACAAACAAATGTTCAGGAAAATATGATTTCACATGTTAATTCTACCAGACATTTAAAGAAGATTTAATACTTATACTTCTCAAGTTACTTAAAAATTTAAAATGAAAGAATGCTTATGAACTCACTCTACAAGGCTAGTATTACCCTGATACCAAAACCAGACAAAAACACCACAAGGAAAAGATAATTTCAGGCCAATATCCTTGATGAATGTAGATGGAAAAATTCACAAAAATATTATTAAGCCAAATTCAATAATATGTAAATAGGATCATACATCACAATCAAATTGAATTTATTCCAGACTTGCAAGAATGGTTCAGTATCGATAAAGTGAAAGTCACTCAGTTGTATCAGACTCTTTGCAACCCCATTGTCTGTCCTTGGAAACCTCCAGGCAGGGATACTTCTCCAATATCATTGCCTGGAGAATTCCAAGTACAGAATTTGGCTTACTAATACTTTTTGTGAATGTTTCCGTCTATATTCATCAGTGATATTGGCTACAGGGAATCTTCCCAACCAGGGGACTGAAGCTGGGTTTCCTTCATTATAGGCAGATTCTTTACTCTCTGAGCTACCAGGGAATCCCCAATATCTATAAATATCTATAAATTGATATGATATATCACATTCGTAAAATGAAGGTTAAAGTCACATGATCATATCAATCGACGATGAAAAGCATTTGACAAAATTTAACATCTACTGATGATAAAAATTCTCATCAAAATTTATACAATGGGAACATATCTCAACATGGTAAGTCCATTATGACAAACCCACAGATAACACTATATTCAATGTTGAGATACTGAAAGCTTTTTCTCTAAAATCAGGAACAAGATAAGGAGGCTCATTCTAACTAATTCAATTTGAAAGTGTTGAAAGACCTAACTACGGCAAGCAGAGAAGAAAGAAATAAAATGCATCCAAATTGGAAGTTAAACTGTCACTATGTGCAGATGATATGAAACTATATGTTAAAAAACTATTACATTTCCAAAAAATATATACTATAATAACTAATAAGGAATTCAGTAAATTTGTGGGATATACAATTAATGCAAAGAAAAGTGTTGCTTTTCTATAGACTAATAATAAATGATTTGAATAAAAGGAGAAAAGAATCTCATTAAAAATTTAAAAACCACTGTTCTACATAGAATCAAAGAAATCTTCTGTGTTTTAGATTACTGAACAGACACGAATCCCAGAGTTTGCAGGAAGATCTCTGCAGTCTCAGGCTGAGCATGATGTTGAGGATAAATTTACTAATCACTCTTCCCCTAGTGTCTGCTAAGAAACCCTTGATACAAGCCTATATGGTCCCTTGCCCTGGTGGCTTAGACAGTAAAGCATCTGCCTACAATGCAGAAGACCTGGGTTCAATCCCTGGGTCGAGAAGATCTCCTGGAGAAGGAAATGGCAACCCACTCCAGTATCCTTGCCTGGAAAATCCCGTGGATGGAGGAACCTGGTTAGGCTACAGTCCATGGGGTAGCAAAGAGTAGGACATGACTGAGCGACTTCACTCACTCAACCTAGATCAAGGTTATCCCTGTTGTTTTGGATGTAGTTCTAGGTCCAGGTTCTCTCTAAGAACACCATGTAGCCAACTACCCTGCCTAGCGTCATTCAGTTCAGTTCAGTTCAGTTCAGTTCAGTTGCTCAGTCATGTCCAACTCTGCAACTCCACGAACTGCAGCACGCCAGGCTTCCCTGTACATCACCAAATCCTGGAGCTTGCTCAAACTCATGTCCATTGAGTTGGTGAAGCTATCCAACCATCTCATCCTCTGTTGTCCCCTTCTCCTCCTGCCTTCAATCTTTCCCAGCATCAGGGTCTTTTCCAGTGAGTCAGTTCTTCACATCAGGAGGACAAAGTATTGGAGCTTTAGCATCAGTCCTTCCAATGAATATTCAGGACTGATTTCTTTAGGATTGAGGAGTTGCATCTCTTTGCTGTCCAAGGGATTCTCAAGAGTCTTCTCCAACACCACAGTTCAAAAGCATCAATTCTTCAGTGCTCAGCCTTCTTCACAGTCCAACTCTCCCATCCATACATGACTATTGGAAAAACTATAGTTTTGACTATATGGGCCTTTGTCAGTAAAGTAATGTCTCTGATTTATGATATGCTATCTATGTTTGTCATAGCATCATTGAGCTTGTACCAAACACAGGCACCCATGCTAGTATAGTAGTGTTTCCTCCACCAAGAAAATTGCATTCAAGCTATTGTTGTACTTCTAGATTTAAAGAAGCCATTCATTCAGCTTTTCCCAGTGAGTCTCACAAATTTAATTGTGCAAGTACATAGTACATTAAAAAAATAAAATGTGCTTAGAACTCTTGGTTTGTGTGTATGTGTTTGTATGTGTGTGTGCATGTGTGTATGCATGCCTTTGTATTTTCCTAACATATGTATATGTGTCTATATACACACAAATACATATATATTTACTTGTAGATATGTATGTTATAGTAGGAGAAGAAGGGGATGACAGAGGATGAGATGGCTGGAGGGCATCACTGACTCGATGGACACGAGTCTGGGTGAACTCCGGGAGTTGGTGATGGACAGGGATGCCTGGCGTGCTGTGATTCATGAGGTCGCAAAGAGTCGGACACGACTGAGTGACTGAACTGAACTGAACAGATTCTTTATATTCTTAAAACATTTCAGATTCTGAAGGCAAAAAAAAAAAATCCTTTCCAAGATCATTTTTTTTTAAATTTCTTGTGTGCTTTTCTCAAGTAAATTTCATTTCATTTAATGAAAGTAAATTTCATTACTTTCTGGAGATAGCCTTGTTGCAAAGGGGAATGGGACACAAACAAATATACACATAGCAAGAACAGGGCAATTCTTTCTTGTTTCACACATAATTAAAAACATAATACATTTTTCTGTCCTGTAGCACTAGCAACTTTTCTCCAGTTGTATTTAAGTCCAGGGCCTTGAAAAGCTTCAGTCATGATAGAAAAAGAGGTGGAAAAATGTAGGTTTTGAAATCTTTTGAATCAAAACTCTGAAAGAAAATTAATCTTTTCACTCTCTGAAGAATCAAAGGAACCTTGGTTGCCCCAAATGCTCAGAAATGAGTTTGATGGGTCAGAGCCTGGGTCTTTGCAGTAGTGATTGACAATAAGAAAAGAAAGGAATCCTGGGATAAGTATATGGAAGTATGGTTCAAAACTCTAGAAAGCTAGATGAGCAGGGTGGAAAATGTGCGCAGTAGCCCTAGTGGTGCAGTGTAAACCAGAGTATCTGTCTGGAATGTTTAATAGACATTGCACAATTTCAAGTTTTGACAGAAATATAATCAATATTTTCCTATCAAAATGAACAAATTTTTAATGCTGAGAAAAGGAAAGTTAGGGAGAAAAACATTACCAATAATCCTACTCTCTCAAACAGTTTTTTTCTACCTATTGAAGCAAAAGTACTTCTGTAATATTATTGGAGGCCACCAAAACATGAATTTTGAGTTTAAATCTTTGTGTCTGAATTTGGACAAATTTTAACTAATTTTAAATTTGATTTTCTCATTTTATAATGAAAGCATGAATAATACATTCTTTATAGGATTATTGGGATGGTTAATTATTACAGATGCATAGTATATATGTACATGATATGCTTATAACAATTCATGGTACATAGTAAGTGAAAAGTTTGTTAAAAACAGTAATGACATGTTTTGATACACCCATTTTAGGTTATTCTACGTGCAACAATTTAGTTGATCAGATCACTATTGTTAGACTTTTAAATCACATTAAATCTTCACCTTTAAATACGATTGTTAAAATATTATGGATTGATTCTATCCTATTTTTATTACTTCTTTGCATCAATAATATGTAAGCATAGATCTCTTAAATATACTCATGAAATGAATATTTCATTCAAATCAATACCTCTGTCTCATTGAAAATGGGGTCATTTTTTTTATTCTAATACAAATATATTTTATAATTTTACTTCTTACCTATGTATTATCAAATCATTTATGTATTTTTTGGATTATTCTTTCTCAAACACTCTCCTTTATCAAAAATGAATATTCATGCAAACTATTATATATGGGATGAGTAAACAACAAAACCTTACCATGTAACACAGGGAACTATGTTTAATATCCTATGATAAACCACAAATGAAAATACTATGAAGACATATATATATATATATATATATGTGTGTGTGTGTGTGTGTGTATACATATATACAATTGAAGCACTTTGCTGTACAGCATAAATTATCACAACATTGTAACTCAACAACATTTCAAAAAAAATTTTAAAAATACTCAGTCTGAAGATTGATCACTATTTTATATTCACGTCTTGTAGAGCCATTAATTTGCCAGCAAAGGTCTGTCTAGTCAAAGCTATGGTTTTCCCAGTAATCATGTATGGATATGAGTGTTGGACCATAAAGAAAGCTGAACACTGAAGAACTGATGCTTTTGAACTGTGGTGTTGGAGAAGAATCTTGAGAGTACCTTGGACTGCAGGGAAATCAGTCTGAATATTCATTGGAATGACTGATACTGAAGCTGAAGTACAAGGCCCTGGTACTGGAAAGATTGAAGGCAGAAGAAGAAGGGGACAACAGAAGATTAGATGTTTGGATGGCATGACCGACTCAATGGACATGACTTTGAGCAAGCTCCGGGAGTTGGTGATGGACAGTGAAGCCTGGTGTGCTGCGATCTATGGGATGCAAAGGGTCAGACAAGACTGAACAACTGAAAAAAACACAAAAAATGATGAGAATTACAACCTGATCAAGCTTCATGAATTTTTTTTTTCTTCTTCAGGTGCAAAGAGTAAACGTAGACATCCATATTTTTGCCTAGATGTATTTGTCACTTGTGTTGGGCTGGCAGATGAACGAATATAATCCACATTGTAAACTGTTAATTTTCCTTAATTAAATTTAGTTGCCAAATAATTTATAATCAAGTCTATCCAAGAGAAATATTTAAAATCAGGCTAATACACCAAAACACTTTCATTTAATGAGGAGTGGAAGCTCTTCAAAATGCTCACTTAAATTTTAAAAGCAGGAGACTCAAAATTTTGTATGTTATTTCTCTTACTTGTAAAATCCAATGGTATCTTGCTTCCCACCCCTGCGAATTGTTTATGAATTTCCTCTGCCTGAACAATCTTCCCAACAAAATCCACCAATCATCCAAACAGATCTGACAGATCCTTCTCTGCAGGTTCTCGGGGCCTCTCCAATCAGAGTCAAGAGGAGAGCTCTGCTCTGTCACTGTACATATACCTATAACAGCATTTATACAGTTTAGAAATTAATTTAGATTAGCGTTTGTTCTATTTTACTAAGATATTATTGAGGCCCGGAACTGAATCAATCCATGTGTCACACATCATCAGATCAATATTTGACTTTGAAAAGATGTTCTGTAACTATTTATAGGGCTTCACTTAGGGAAACTATGTGTTCTCTCCAAGCATATGGCAGCATATGAAGTCTAGTCTGTTTTGATCAACATATCTTTTTATTCTCTAAAATTAGTTGCCGTTTTCTCTCCTGTCAGGGCCAATCAAGGCAAATCAGCATGTTCTCATGCTGTTTGGACTCACTGTTTCCCACTGATTGTTATGTAGATTTGTGTAATTTGTGCATTTGTCTAATGGCGTTTATTAAGTATGGCCCAGAATCACATGTCTTCCCAAGTGGCTCAGTGGTAAAGAATCCACCTGCCAGTGTAGGAGCTGCAGGTTACATGGTTTGATCCCTGGGTCAGGAGGATCCCCTGGAGCAGGAAGTGATAACCCACTCCAGTATACTTGCCTGGATAATCCCATGGACAGAGGAGTCTGGTGGGCTATAGTCCATGGGTTTGCAAAGAGTCGGACTTGACTAAGCGACTGAGTATGCATATGCTGAGTCAAGGGGAGGCTCTTTACTATTCAGGAGGGAAAAGTGATGAGTAAACTGAGAGCCCAGTGTAAAACTATAAGATTTCTGCAGCTAAGCTGAGGTCCAAGATTTTATCAGTAATATCAATATCCCTATATTTGTCATACAGTATAAATATGACTTATTTGATCATGGTGAGAAGGTTTCAGAGGAAGTCTTAGAAGCATGAGGAAATGGAAAAATATTACATAACACTGCAGTTAGAAAGCAGTTTTTTAAAACTACATTGGTCTATTCATCTTGATGCAGGCTATGTTAGGCTTGATGCAACCATGAAGTCTTCATGATTTCACTAGGAATTATGTGGCTAATTAAAATCCCCATTCTATTGAAAACCTAGAATCATCTCTTTGACTTTATACTGCACAAATCCCCAAGTCTTATGACTATGCAAAGATTATGCTGTGAGAGGTAATAGTTTGTTGAAGACTGAATGAATAATCCAGTAAATTTCTGTCTTGCTAAAAATAGTAATTAACTGTGCATAAACATGTTGCAACTTTATTTCTACCTTTCTCATTATACTTGCATTTTTAGCATGACATTTTTCCTTCAGTGCAGACATTAAATTAATGTTTTAATCTAAATAATGAAGCCATTTAACGTTGTGCACTGCTAGAAGGAAATCTCTTTGAAGCTAGAAATTTGTTAACTTCTATTTCCTGGGAAGCATCTATTAAATAATAGACACACAGTGAAGGGTCAGTTACTTATTGAATGAGTTGATACTTAGATTCACAAAGAAAACTAGACTCTGACACAGGACAGCAATGATTCATCAGTATAGCAATTGTGCTTGATTTACTTCCTCAGCTGTTCTAACGGCTGCCTGCCTATCACATTACTAATTTGATTGATGGCACAATGATCTAAATTTGCACTAAGACACTGAAATGGCCAGATTGTTTACTCACTGATCTTTTCTAGGCTAAACAGACAGAAATGCAGTCATTGAATCCATTGTCTATCAATTGTGTTTATTTAATTGGGATAGATTTTTTCTTAAGCTATTAGGTGAATGTTTGACTCAGTGAAGATTCATTTTTACCTACACTACTAAATTATAGTCATTGATTATATCAGTCAGGGTTTGACCAGAGAGCAACCAATAAAGCAGGTAGTCTGAAGTGAAGACAACAGGCAAGTTCACACCCACAAGCACAAACTGAATCTGTTACCCACAAGAAGTCAGGAATAAAGATCATGAACAGGACTAGAATCCCATGGACCTGTAAAAAAAAGTTGGTTTTCACAGGTAGAATCTCTTCTTTCTCCCAGGGAAATCATAGCCATGCTTTAACACCTTTCAACAGATTCAACTAGACACACCTGATCATCTATGTTAATCACCATTACTTAAAATTAACTGATTAGGGGCTTTAATTATATCTGCAAAATCCACTTGCAAAAGCACCTAGATTAGTCTTTAATTAAATAACTAAGGACCATATCAAGACAAACTGACCCATTAAAAAAGGCTTCACATCACTCTAGGCTAACCTTGAGACTCTTCTCTTCCATCTGGAAACGCATGGCTAGGGGGATTCTCCCTCATAAGTGCATCCCATGAAGTTCTCTCTGCTCCACATGGGGGGAGAGGGGGAAGGGATTTCATGAAAATAAGCTCTCTAGGGCAGGAAGTATTCCCATAGCCTGGAGAAATTCCTTTCTCCACCTGGAAGAAATAGACAGCTCAGCTGAGGAAACTCCTTCTGAGCCCTGAAGGACAGTTCTCAATTGCCAAGAGTGAACAATGGGAGTTTCAGTGGCACGGAATGGATGATTTTATTCTAACATTGATATGGAAAGGTATAGGCCCTGTAATAACTAAAATTATCAAAAGAATAAGTGGGAGGGACCATTCTATGTGATATTAATGCTATACAGCTACAGTGTCAAGAGAGTTTGGTATTAATGGAGGGATAGATGGACCCATAGACCCAGAGACCAATGGAACAAAATGGAACATATAGACACATTCACCAGTGGAACAGAACTAGGAGCCAAGAAGTAAACCTACACATATATGTCCAACTAATTTTTGGCAAACATGAAAGAGTAATTCAACAGAAAGCATATAGCATTTTCAACAAATGGTGCTGAAATAATTAGACACACATGTACATAAAACTGAACCTTCATCTAAACCTCACACCTTAAACAAAATTTAACTCTAAATGGATGACAGGCTTAAATATAAAAGTTTATACTCTAAAATTTTTAGAAAAATAATAGAAGAATATGTTTTGGATCTAGGGTTAGCTAAAGAACCCTTCAATTTAATACCAAAAACATTATGAATAAAAGGATAAATTAAACTTTATAATAAATTTTAAAAAGAGCTTTATTTTTTATGTGGCACTCTTAAAAGGATGCAAATATAAGCTGAAAACTGAGATAAAATATCTAATATCTGACAAAGGACTGGTATCTAGAAAAAAGAATAAAAAATTCAACAGTAAAATCAAACAATCTGATTAGAAAATAAGCAAAAAACATGAAAAGACAGTTCTCCAAAGAGTATATCCAAGTGAGGANCTGAGATAAAATATCTAATATCTGACAAAGGACTGGTATCTAGAAAAAAGAATAAAAAATTCAACAGTAAAATCAAACAATCTGATTAGAAAATAAGCAAAAAACATGAAAAGACAGTTCTCCAAAGAGTATATCCAAGTGAGGAATAAGCATGAGAAAAGACGTTAAACTTATTAGTCTTTAGAGAAATGCAAATGAAAACCAAAATGAGATAGCATTATAGAAAACAAAATTTAGAAAAATAAAATAGTGAAAACACCAAATGCTTAGAGCATTCGGAAAAAACATATTACTATATACTGCTGGTGGGAATGTAAAATGATACAACCATTATGAAAAACACTTTTGTCAACTCATAAAATCTGAACATACAACTACCATATTGTCATCTTAATATTATCATATTAATTTATTTGGTTTGTAGCTCCAAACCAAAAACAACCCCCAAGTCCTTCAACATGAATGATTAAACAAAGTGATAGGGACTCCCCTGTGGTCCAGTAGCTAAGACTCTGTGCTCCCAATGCCAGGAGTCTTGGGTTTAATCCTTGGTCAGAGAACTAGATCTCACATGCTTCAACTAAGGATCCTATGTGCTGCAACTAAGATCTGGTGCAGTTATATAAATAAAACAAAAAGAAAGTGGTATATCGGTATCATGGAATGGTTCCCTAAAACAAAATAATGAAACTTCAATATGCAGCACAACTTGCATGAATCTCCTGGTCCTTAGGCAAAGTGATAAAAGCCAATCCTAAATGGTTACACATTGCATGATTCCATTCATATGGCATTCTTGAAAGTACAAAATTATAATAGAGAACAAATTAGTGGTGATGAAACTGTTCTGCATCTTGATTGTATCAATATCCACATCCTAGTTGCAATATCCTATCCCACATCCCTGGAAGATAGTTCATGATTCAAAGAAACTGATATATGTAAACACAAAACATCAAGGATTTAAGTGATTTGCATTGTCTTATTTGATTTAATTTGGAACTAGAATTCCTGTCCATGGAATATTAGTGACAGATGTCTACATTCCCCCTTTAAAATGGACACTGCTTCAATTGTTGGTGTTTCATGAGATGAATGAGGAAGATATTGCCTTTCTGAATGAGGTCACAGAACCTTTCAGGGTAACACTAAATACATTCTCATTTCCCATCTATAATAATTGCATCAGGGAATCTTTACTCCTCTATTACTCCTTTTTTTTTTTTTTTTTTTCTAAATGACAATTTGTGTACACATTACAATGCATCTAAAAAGTTACTTGAAAGGCCAGTAGCTATTAGAAATATATCATTAATTTAAAGTGAAACAATTTTGTTGTGCAATATGCCATGACCTCTTCNCCTTTTTTTTTTTTTTTTTCTAAATGACAATTTGTGTACACATTACAATGCATCTAAAAAGTTACTTGAAAGGCCAGTAGCTATTAGAAATATATCATTAATTTAAAGTGAAACAATTTTGTTGTGCAATATGCCATGACCTCTTCCCAGAGTTGGCCTTGGAAATGTATATAAACTGATGATAATGTATATACTATCCATTCTAACATATTATCTACATGAATAAATTTATATCTGATAGACAGAGTGCATAAAAAACTATGAACAGAGGTTTGTAATATTGTATGGGGGGTAGTGGCCAAAATCAGGCCAAAGCAAAAGAAATGCAAGAAGGCAAACTGTTTGTCTGAAGAGGCTTTACAAATAGCTGAGGTGAGAAGAGAAGCAAAAGTTAAGGGAGAAAGGAAAAGATTTACACAGCTGAATGCAGTGTTCCAGAGAATGGCAAGGAGAGATAAGAAGGGCTTCTTAAATGAACAA
Source organism: Neotragus pygmaeus (assembly GCA_006410875.1). NCBI lineage: Eukaryota > Metazoa > Chordata > Mammalia > Artiodactyla > Bovidae > Neotragus > Neotragus pygmaeus. The sequence continues at coordinate 55,677 of SJYV01050967.1, forward strand.
TGAAAAGAAATAGAGGAAAACAATAGAATTGGAAAGACTAGAGATCTCTTCAAGAAAATTGGAAATGTCAAAAAATATTTTATTCAAGGATGGGCAAGATAAAGGACAGAAAAGGTAAGGACATAAAAGAAGCAGGGGAAATAAAAAGAGGTGGGGAACACACAAAACTATATGAGAAAGGTCTTAATTACCCAGATAACCACGGTGGTGTTGTCACTCACCCAGAGCCAGACAACCTGGAGTGTGAAGTCAAGTGGGCCTTAGGAAGCATTACCACAAACAAAGTTAGTGGAGGTGATGAAATTCCAGCTGAGCTATTTAAAAATCCTAAAAGATAAGGTTTTTAAAATCCTAAAAGTGCTGCACTCAATATGTCAGCAGATTTAAAAACCTCAGCAATGACCACAGGACTGGAAAAGATCAGTTTTCATTCTCATCCCAAAGAAAGGCAATGCCAATGAATGTTCAAACTACCATACAATGCCCTCATTCCCCATGCTGGAAAGGTTGGGCTCAAAATACTTCAAGGCAGGTTTCAGCAGCAAGAGAATTGAGAACTTCCAGATGTACAAGCTGGATTTAGAAAAGGCAGAGGAATCAGAGATCAGGCTGCCGACAATTGTAGGATCATGAATAAAGTATAATTCCAGAAAACATCTACTTCTTCTTTATTGACTATGCTAAAGCTTTTGACTGTGAGGATCACAACAAATTGTGGAAAATTCAAGAGATGTGGGTACCAGGCCACTTTACTTGTCTCCTGAGAAACCTGTATGCAGGTTGTGAAGCAATAGTTAGAACCAGACTGGTACAAAATTGGAAAAGGAGTATGTCAAGGTTGCATACTGTCACTCTGCTTATTTAGCTTATATGCAGAGTACATTATGCAAATGTCAGACTGGATGAATTCCAGGCTGGAATCAATATTGTTGAGGGAAATATCAACCACCTCAGATATGCATATGATACCACTATAAAGGCAGAAAGTGAAGAGGAACTAAAGAGCCTCTTGATGAGGGTGAAAGAGGAGTGAAAAAGCTGGCTTAAAGCGCAACATTCAAAAAACGACGATCATGGCATCCAGTCCCATCATTTCATAGCAAATACAGAAAAAGTGGAAACAGTGACAGATTTTATTTTCTTGGACTCCAAAGCAGTGTGGATGGTGACTGCAGCCATGAAATTAAAAGATTCTTGCTCTTTGGAAGGAAAGCTATGACAAACTTAGATAGCATGTTAAAAAGCAGAGATATCACTTTACTGACAAATATCTGTATAGTCAACACTGTGGTTTTTCCAGTAGTCATGTATGGATGTGAGACTTGTATCAAAAAGAAGACTGAGTCCCAAAGAATTGGTGCTTTTGAATTGTTATGTTGGAGAAGACCCTTGAGAGTCCTTTGGACAGCAAGGAGATCAAATCAGTCCATCCTAAAGGAAATCAACCCTGAAAACTCATTGCAAGGATTAATGCTTAAGCTCCACTACTCTGGCCATCTGATGCAGAAAACCAACTCATTGGAAAAGCCCCTGATGGTGGGAAAGACTGCTGTACTAGAGTCATTTCCTGATTTGTCCATCCCTTCTATATATATATACTGAACGTCCAATGTGAGCCCAGTACCAAGTTAGACACTACAGATGAAGAGAAAGACTTCACAGTGGAGAAAAGCACAAACTTAGTGGATCAAGTGATAAGTCACTGTGATGGTGGATGGTGAGGAAAAAAGCACAGATGGCTGATAGGATACCTAAGAAACACAAGAGAGAAACCTGGGTATTAGTGTAGACATCTTCTTACTTCTCTTCACATAAACCAAACCCAGAATACAAAGCAAAATGCACCTCATAAAAGCATCGGCTCATTCAGAGTATATATTTAAATGATAATTCATCAGATAGTATCCTGACAATTTAAGATATTCCTAAGAGTAGAGATCATGGAAGTGCTGATGGGACTTCTTCTGTAAGTTGAAAGATGGAGGACTTCGTATTGTATGTATGAAATAATGAAATTAGAAAGTCATGATTGGGCCACAATCATAGTAATAATTTGAGTCAAGAATGAACAGTGGATTATTCTAACAGGTAAAAGTTTGAGAAGTAACAAATACTATGAGTATTTTCAACATCTCAATGTTTCTCCTAATAAAATATTTATTAATTATAAATGGAAAATAGGATCTTTAAAACTGAGAGGCTTGATAGACACTGCCCAAACCCAGGTGTTAACCCAGCATCATGGACCTCCTGGCATGATGCACTGAGAAAGATACAGAACCATTTCTATAGCATCTTTGCCAAAATATCAAATTTTGGTTTTATCATGAAGAAATAATAGAAACTCTCAAACTGAGGGACATTTGATAAGATAACTGAGCTGTGCTTTGAAAAAAAATAACAAAAATTATATGTAAAGAAAGACCAGAAGTCTCTTCTATATTAAAGAAAAATAAAAACGCATGAATCTAAATGCAAAACAAATTAAGATTTAATTTTCTTTTATAAAGATTGTTAAACAACTGGCTAACTTTTGATCATCTATAAACAGAGGATAATATTATATCAATATTAATTTTGGATTTTGATAATCTTGTTTTAGTTAAGTTTTTGTTTTAAAAAAACCAAACAAAAATATTTAGATTCAGGAAAATTATGTGTTCAAAAATATGTACGTATACATGGAGAATAACAAAAGAAAGGAAATGGAAAAAGCTGTGATCATTTGGGGACATCTGAGAGCCCAATAAAGAAAATTATTTTTGCTATTCTTGCTATTTTTTTCCTGCAAGTTTGAAATTGCTTTGAAACAAAAGTTAAAAAAATCAGGTGAAGTACATTTTTACTATTCTTATAGTGTATGCACATTGTCAAAACTTGAAATATATAAAATATATAAAAATAAACATCCAATATCTTGTCACCAATGCAGATTAATTCTTAACAATTTAGAAATTATATTCAATCTTATATTTTTATGATGACACATATACACATTCATACAAAATTTCAACATTGAACTTTCATTTCACTTAATAAAATCTCCTTCCTTTGTTGTTAAATATTCATACATATCTTAATGAATCTATGATCATCCATGCTTCAAATGTAGTATAATTCACTGAGCATAATTCTTCAGCATTTAGATTGTTCCCTTTTTTGCAATATTATATAACCATAATAAAAACATAATTATTGTTAAGGTTTTTTATGGATTTTTTATTTTTCTAGAGTTCATTCTCAGAAGATTAATTTCTAGAAAAAGTTATAGAAGTTATATAAGTTTTTACTCTCTTTGACCATTACAAATCATATTTCTCTGGTCAATTTATTATTTCTCTGCTTTCAAGATCTTCAGTCATGTTTTTGTTCTCATCCCCTCTCAGCAAATATTCATGCCTTTAGAGTACAGAGAGGAAGTACATCTTCCATTTTTTATAACCAACCTACTAAAGACTCAAGCTTTTGTCCTTTTTTTCTTTTTTTTTTTCTCTTCTGGTTACAATGGAGGAACTTCCCTTCTTCCTACCCAGGGTTAATTCTTCTGCAGGGTCTTAGCATCACCCAACTCTCTATATTCTCAGTACCATGAAATATTGACTATTCCATGTTCTTTATACTCAATTTAAATATTAAATATTTAAACCTCCTTGATTCTCTTTTAGATGACAAGTAAGATACTCTCTAAAATAAAAATTCATTGAACATTATACATACTGCTGCATTTTTCCCTGTTTTTTCACCTTCCATTCTTCAACCTACTCCCATTTGCTTTTGTCCAAATTACCAGGCAATGATAACTTTTCCAAAGATTACTGATTACTTCCTTGCTCATAAATTAAATACTTTTTATACTCTACCTCACTAAATTTGCAATATCTTTGAACAATACTAAACATCAATTCCTGTCTTTCACTCCATATTTCCTTATCAGATAGTTCCTCCTGTGCTCATGATTTAATAATCATCTACATACTGACTATTTAAGGCTTAACTTCTCCATTGACATACGCATTTTATTCNAATATCAAATTTTGGTTTTATCATGAAGAAATAATAGAAACTCTCAAACTGAGGGACATTTGATAAGATAACTGAGCTGTGCTTTGAAAAAAAATAACAAAAATTATATGTAAAGAAAGACCAGAAGTCTCTTCTATATTAAAGAAAAATAAAAACGCATGAATCTAAATGCAAAACAAATTAAGATTTAATTTTCTTTTATAAAGATTGTTAAACAACTGGCTAACTTTTGATCATCTATAAACAGAGGATAATATTATATCAATATTAATTTTGGATTTTGATAATCTTGTTTTAGTTAAGTTTTTGTTTTAAAAAAACCAAACAAAAATATTTAGATTCAGGAAAATTATGTGTTCAAAAATATGTACGTATACATGGAGAATAACAAAAGAAAGGAAATGGAAAAAGCTGTGATCATTTGGGGACATCTGAGAGCCCAATAAAGAAAATTATTTTTGCTATTCTTGCTATTTTTTTCCTGCAAGTTTGAAATTGCTTTGAAACAAAAGTTAAAAAAATCAGGTGAAGTACATTTTTACTATTCTTATAGTGTATGCACATTGTCAAAACTTGAAATATATAAAATATATAAAAATAAACATCCAATATCTTGTCACCAATGCAGATTAATTCTTAACAATTTAGAAATTATATTCAATCTTATATTTTTATGATGACACATATACACATTCATACAAAATTTCAACATTGAACTTTCATTTCACTTAATAAAATCTCCTTCCTTTGTTGTTAAATATTCATACATATCTTAATGAATCTATGATCATCCATGCTTCAAATGTAGTATAATTCACTGAGCATAATTCTTCAGCATTTAGATTGTTCCCTTTTTTGCAATATTATATAACCATAATAAAAACATAATTATTGTTAAGGTTTTTTATGGATTTTTTATTTTTCTAGAGTTCATTCTCAGAAGATTAATTTCTAGAAAAAGTTATAGAAGTTATATAAGTTTTTACTCTCTTTGACCATTACAAATCATATTTCTCTGGTCAATTTATTATTTCTCTGCTTTCAAGATCTTCAGTCATGTTTTTGTTCTCATCCCCTCTCAGCAAATATTCATGCCTTTAGAGTACAGAGAGGAAGTACATCTTCCATTTTTTATAACCAACCTACTAAAGACTCAAGCTTTTGTCCTTTTTTTCTTTTTTTTTTTCTCTTCTGGTTACAATGGAGGAACTTCCCTTCTTCCTACCCAGGGTTAATTCTTCTGCAGGGTCTTAGCATCACCCAACTCTCTATATTCTCAGTACCATGAAATATTGACTATTCCATGTTCTTTATACTCAATTTAAATATTAAATATTTAAACCTCCTTGATTCTCTTTTAGATGACAAGTAAGATACTCTCTAAAATAAAAATTCATTGAACATTATACATACTGCTGCATTTTTCCCTGTTTTTTCACCTTCCATTCTTCAACCTACTCCCATTTGCTTTTGTCCAAATTACCAGGCAATGATAACTTTTCCAAAGATTACTGATTACTTCCTTGCTCATAAATTAAATACTTTTTATACTCTACCTCACTAAATTTGCAATATCTTTGAACAATACTAAACATCAATTCCTGTCTTTCACTCCATATTTCCTTATCAGATAGTTCCTCCTGTGCTCATGATTTAATAATCATCTACATACTGACTATTTAAGGCTTAACTTCTCCATTGACATACGCATTTTATTCACATAAGACAAGAGTGTCTCAAAGGCCCTCCTAGGTCTGTGATGAGGCAACAAGCACATTTAGACATCATAATCACTTAACATTACACATATTTATTCATAGCTCAGTGAAATTTAAAAAAGATTAGGCAGATATTCTCCAAGTGATGTCTTAGGGATTCAGTCTCCTTCCACAATATCCCTGAGCTATTTTGTAATTTCATGCTTGTGTTCAAAACAAGAAAAAAGGGTTAGAGTAGAAGATCACCAGAAATGGAAGTGACTATTTTACATCTGCTCGCCTTCTGTTGGCCAGATGTAGCACTTCCTAGATCCTAGTTAACTGAAAAATGCAGTTTTCACAGAGTCGGACATGACTGAAGTGACTTAGCAGCAGCAGCAGCAGCAAGAAGGGAAGGAAACATGTAAACATATTGTCTCAGATGCTCCCTCCTCCCACGAAATGTAAAATATTAAAACCTTCATCCCAATCAGATACTCCTTCAGTTTTACCTAGATAAATAGTACCGTCATCTATCTAATCAGTGGCCCAAACCACACATCTAGGAACTACTCTTGACAATTCCTTTTTAACAGTTTCTATATCCATTCTGGGGCTTTCCTGGTGGCTTAGATGATAAAGCATCTGCCTGCAATGTGGGAGACCTGGGTTCGACCCCAGAATTGGAAAGATTCCCTGGAGAAGGAAATGGCAACCCACCCCAGTACTCTTGCTTGGAAAATCCCATGGACAGAGGAGCCTGGTAGGCTGTAGTTCATGGGGTCACAAAGAGTTGGACACGACTGGAGGACTTCACTTCACTTCATATCCATTCTATCATCAAGTATACATTTTACCTTTTACATATCTTTCTAAACTGTCCAACCCTTTTCCTTTCCCACCTTACCTAAGTCATCAGCAACCTTCTTTTATGTTCGCTATTTATCCTATCAGATTAATTCTATACTCTGTTGCCAGTGCTTGTAAAATGAATCTCTCATTATATTAGATCCACTCCTACCCCTAAATTTTTCTTCCTCTCTAATTTAATACCTTCTAATCATTTGCTCTAGAATAAATGCCATAATACTTAATATATTCAACAATATCCTGAATAATCTGGTTTCATTTAGAACAACTCTTCCAAAACCCTATCATATGTTTCCCAGATACTCTGTATTTTTGAATCTTTCAAATGTTCTGCTCTGTTTACTGTCTCAAGGGTTTGACTGTAGTATTCCCTTCACTTTAACCTTGTTTCTTACTATAGTGATTAGTATTCTTCTTTTATATTCCAACTCAAAATTGTAGGAAGAAATTTTTCTTTGATCTTCCAATTTAGGGAAGATTTTCCTATTCTACTCTCTGTCAGCTTGGTGTATCTTTTTTTTTTCATTTTTCATGTCACTGTTTTAATTTTATATGTAACTTAAAATATGTGGTTACTTAAAATATATCTATCTCTTTCATATGAAGTAAGAATATATATAAAGACAGAATGGAAATCATTTATTTCTATATACTATGCATAGGGGCTAACATAACAAAAACTCAGTAAGTATTTAATGCATGATAGTAAAATGTTTCTCAAGGAAGCTTATACCAATTTATGTTGCCATATTCAGTGAGTGGGGATCCTATTCTGTCATATAGCATCATCAACAGGAAACCACAAACAGTTTTAATTTCTATTGGAGTTCAGTTTTTTCCTATTAAATTATATATGCTATTTTTATAGAAAGAGTTTATGACTGCAGCAATTTAATCTCACATTCTACATCTGAAACACAGATAATTCCACCTCTTCATTCTTTTTGAAGTTTCTGAAAAAGAAGTTCTAACTCTTCCTTTTATTTTCTGTCCAAGAGTGTTTTCAGCTTCAGTCTTCCTCCACTACATAGGCTATATGGGAAATAATTTTTTTCTCCCATGCAGTGCAACCAGCCAATGTTGTCTTTTGCCAATGTGGAGTATAGCTTTATATTTCCCAAAGTCTCCTATACTTTCAGAAATAGTTTGCACTAAGTAAATGATACTAGCAACATGACAAACTATGTAGCTACAGGCCCTTGTTCCGACACAGAAAAAATGAAGTAAACAACAGACTAACTGGAATAACTTTGTAGGACTTCCAGAAATCATTCAAGCTTCTGGGGCAACCAAGTGAAATCTTAATCAAGAAAAGAAAATGAAACACAAATACCATAGGAATGTTTGTATTAAAAAAAAAAAATTCATTCTTGCCCAATCACCTTCTCAAAGAAACACAGCTTGAACTATTAGGAAGAAGCCATCCAAAATTGCCTGCTTATCCATTAAAATGGAAGGAGAGAAGTGGCACTATCTTGCAATGAGTGTTTGTCTTGTCTGGGGCTGCAAGAGGAATTTGTTTCTGTCTTACTTAATTTGGAGTTCAGACAGGAATGAAAACATCGTTTTTGGGTATGCTTTGGAAGACCAGTAAAAGTAGTGGAAGGTATTCTAGCAGGTAAAAAAATTCAGGGGAATTGGAGACCCATAGGTGTATGGAAGTAAAAGTTTATATACAGAGATCTAAATACCTAAGGTCCTGATAAGAAACAAGAATGAGACTTTGAGGTAAATTAAGACATTTATAGTCAGGAATATGTATTTGGATGAATAGAGAAGCACGTGCACACATACATACATACACACACATACACACATGTCCAAAACGTCATGCAAAGAACTAAAGCCATCATAAGCTAATTCGTGATACTCCATTTCATGGGGCCAATCTGCATGGATGAGGCTGGATTTTTTCTCAAATGTCAAATTTTTGATTAAAGGTTGTGAGCACACAAAGACACAGAGAAATGTGACTCATTCAAAGAGAAAAAAAATAAATCTCACAAAAATGAGTTTAAGGAATCATAGGATTCAGATTCACCTCAAAAAAATAAAATAAAACAAAACATTTGTCTTAAATAACCTCAAAGAGCTAAAAGAAAACACAGAAAAATAAAGTAATTCTGGAAAATAATACACAAAAAATGAAAGCATACAAATATAAATTATTAGGAAAAAAACTACAATTCTGGAGCTAAAATGGCAATGATTGAATGTTACAATAGATTTGAAGGAGCAGAAAAACTAATGAATAAACTTAAAGACAGATTATATAAAATTATTGTATAGAGGAAAATGAAAAAAAATTAAAGCCTATGGAACTTATAATGAACTATTGAATAAACCATTATGTGCATTATGGCAGTCCCAGAAAGAGCAGAGAGAGGGAGAGAGAAAGAGACCAAGAGATTATTTGAAGAAATAATAATCAAAAATTTTCCAAATTTAAGAAAAGACATGAACACACAAATAAAAGAAGATTAATGAACTCCTCAAATCCAGAAATCCACACCAAGATGCATTATAATCAACCTGTGAAAGTCAAAGGGAGAATCTTGAAAGCATCACGAGAAAATGACTCATATGTAGGAAATCCTCCATAAAGTTATCTGGATTTCTCAGCTGAAGCCTTGCAGGTCAAGGAACAATGGGATAATGTAGTTAAAATATAAAAGAAAAATAAAAATCTATTGACCAAGAATATAATAGTCACCAAAACTGTCCTTTTAAAAATGAGAGAGTAATTAAAACATTCCCACATAAACAAAGGCTGAGGAAGTTCATTACCACTAGTCTTGCCCTAAAAGAAAAACTAAAGGGGGCCCTTCAAGTTGAAATGAAAGGACTCTAGACAGCAGCTCTAAACCATATTTAAATACAGTTTTCCAGTAGAGGAAAATATATGAATACACATAGTTGTGTACTTTTCTCAGTTTCTTAATTCCATGTTTTATTATTTTCTAGAATTTGAATGTAATATATGATGTCAGTAACAGGAAGTGGAAGAAGGTCTATTCAGGGAGAAGGAAGCTAACAATTTATTTCTTGCACCCCTCCTTGTAAACTAATTCATGACTCTTCCAATTAAAGATCAAAGACCCATTTTCTCTAGTAGTCTTGGTAAGACTACCTTGATAAATAATTTTGTTGAAAATTAAGATCAGTGGTTCTTAAAGAGAGAAAGATTTAAAACAAGAAAACTTTATACCAAATGCTGTTAAAACTGAGTCAGGATGCCCTTGTAGTGCTCTTCCCTTCAATTAGAAATATTTTGTAAACGTTAAAAATCTCACTAAAAGGTGTAGAGTGTATTTGAGATGACTTTGTAGAAAAAGTATCCCAATTTGATTTTGAGATGCTGAAATTATCATCATTTTCATTTATCTCAGTATGAAGGAAAGTTATGGCCAATCTAGATAGCATATTCAAAAGCAGAGACATTACTTTGCCAACAAAGGTCGGTCTATTCAAGGTTATGTTTTCTCCAATGGCCATGTATGGATGTGAGCGTTGGACTGTGAGGAAAGCTGAGCACTGAAGAACTGATGCTTTTGAAGTGTGGTGTTGGAGAAGACTCTTGGGAGTCTCTTGGACTGCAAGGAGATACAACCAGTCCATTCTAAAGGAGATCAGTCCTGGGTGTTCATTGTGAGGACTGATGCTGAAGCTGAAACTCCAATACTTTGGCCACCTCATGAGAAGAGTTGACTCATCGGAAAAGACTCTGATGCTGGGAGGGATTGGGGACAGGAGGAAAGGAGATGGCAGAGGATGAGATGGCTGGATGGCATCACCAAGTCGATGGACATGAGTTTGAGTGAACTCCGGGAGTTGGTGATGGATAGGGAGGTCTGGCATGCTGCGATTCATGGGGTCACAGAGTCAGACAGGACAGAGCAGCTAAACTGAACTGAGCGCAGAAACTCAAAGGTCACCCTCACCTCACCTCTGCAAGTTATTCTCAATTTCTGAAGGCAGTCCCCCCCCCCAAATTTGATAAATGCAGTATTAAGCTGTAAGCTCTATGTTTATATCTTTCTGTTGAGAGTTCTCATTTTCTTTATTTTGTATCACTACTTTTCCACATCATCCTCTCTCCTGAACACTGCTTCTTCTTTTCTTTTCTTTTTAAACAGCCTATCTCTCTAGCTCTGATTTTCATATTTGACTTTACCTCCCACCTACCATATACACAAATATTATCTATTTTTTATAGTTACATTTTGATAATTTCTCAGCCAGTTTTTGTCTAATGGATCCCACTATAGAGGTGATTGTTCTGGGAAGTCTAAACGATAGGGCTGGTGGATTCTAAGGAGTTCTATGTAGATTGCTATGAATGGAAGTATTCATTTCCTATGGACTACATTCCTCTAGAGTGAGATGACAGCCTCAAAGTTCAGTATATTGAGATTCCATCCACGTGGGATAAACTGATCTTAGTCGTTAGATTCAGTTAAAAACAGCAGTATGGGAACACATTATCTATGTATAATTTAATGAGAGAGATCATGGACACTCATGCTGGCTGATACTGCAGAATACCATACTTATTTATGAGTAAATTGCTCCAGTCTGATAAACCATAGAATTCTCCTCGAAATCAGTCCCTCCTGGTGATATTATGTTTTTGCTGCAAGGCAGAATACATTAATCATTTTCAAATCACATCAGAAAATATTAAAACCAACTCTATGCATATGATAGAAAAAAATTAATGGAAATACTTTGAAGAACACAAATGAGAAAATGTAATATAGATATATTGGAAGTTAAGATATGCTATGCAGTAGTATCTTGACAAGCTCTAAGATGTGAAATGTATGGCATTTTGTTAGAGCTGATGAAATCCGTGTTATCCTTTCTAAGTCTGCCAGTACAGAGACAGCTCAGCATAAAAAGTCTTGTCTACTTTGACAACCAAATAGAACTCAGCACAGAAGCTGCATAATCATAGGGTTGAAAGAATTTGAATGTGTTCTTCAAATCATTGCCACAGTGAACTCTATTTAAAATAAACAAATACAAATATATGTGCAAAGAAATAGAAAAAAAAAAAAAACACCCATATTTTGAAAAGACAAAACCGAAAACAGCTGGATCATTTCAGCCCAACTGATCTTATTTTCTTGCCACAGCAATGTAATTTATAGCTTTGTTAAATAACTTTTGCTTATCAAAAGAATCTAAGCAGATTGATATTTTCTGTTTCAATCATAAAGCAATTTGAACAAATAAATAACCATTTAAAGTCATACTTTCAACAGATATAATTTATTTCCCTTCCTTTCCAAGTGCTAGCATTTTTAAATATAGATATATTCCCATACTTTCTCTCACATTTGTTTGTTCAAGGACATTTAAAGACCACTGACATCTTATTAGATCCCACAGTTTGATCTCTTGTTCCTCTGCCTTTTCTAAATCCAACTGGTACATTTGGAAGTTCTAGTTCACGTAGTGTTGAAGCCTAGCTTGAAGGATTTCGAGCATTACCTTGCTAGTCATCCATACAACCATACAGTTTTTAAAACATTAATTTTACATGTTTTAGGTGGAGTTTACCTATCTAAAGTGAGGTTAAAAAAAAGAAGTGTAGGATCTGAAAAGATAATTATTTTAGACTGCAATCAGAGGCTCTGTAGTTCATTAATATGGAACTGAGCAGCAGTGATCAAGTTGATGTACAGTTTTGAAACTCTGAGCCGTGGAGTGCCACAGGATACTGCCTGAAAGAATAATTAGATGGGTGACAGAATGTATTTTGAAAAGGAAATAATATATATTAATTTCTGGAAGTATTGAGATTGAGCAACAGTGAGATTACCAAGTGACTAAAAGGATGGTCTGCTTCTGTCAGACCACAGTAACCCCTGGAAGATTGCCCTTAAAACATCCAGACATTTTCAGGTCTCCACATTTTTTTCTAAGCCTATTTGAACTGACAGATGACCTTTGAGGTTCTTCCTATCAGACAAAGCATGAGGTAGTATTCAAAGTTCTAGTGACAATTTTCTTCTTTTATTTTCCTTCAAAACTGAGATCTTCAGCTACACAACTCTGTTTCTTATTTAATCAGTGCATTTCATTGCATAATATTATAATGTATTACTCTCCACTTCTGCAGGCAGTCATGTGTATATAGAGAGAACCACTATCTAGTTTCTGCTTTCTAGGGGGTTACATATTAAGTAGAAAGTGTGTAATTAAGTACTAAAAATAGACAAATTAGTTCTAAGGCTTTCTTGTACATTCCAAATCCTTTCTCTAAAGTTTTATCATGTTGAAAATGCTCAGAAAGGAATGATTGTCCATTAGACTCTAATCTCCTTGAAGTAGAAGTATTTTCAAATTCATTTTTTCCCTTCCACAGAGCTTTATTTAGAAGAGAGATCAATGAATACATGTTTTAAGAAGAAAGTGGTAAGAGAGTGCATTAGAAATACAGAAGCACAAATTGACTGTTTTAGATACATGGAGAGGAAATACAAAAACATATGGCTCTTTTATGCATCTAATTCATTCAGTACTTATTTTAAAAGATGAATAAATATCACAAGCAAGATAAAAAAATTCCAGATGAAGATACATAGGTGAGAAAGGAAACTAAATATTTCTGAAATACTGACAGGACTGGGCAAAAAGTTATGCAGTATTTGTATTTAACAAGGAGGGGTGATCTTGTTGTGAAGCTGGAGAAGGGGTAATTTAGGCTAAGGAGGCCAAACCTGAGGGAAAGCCTGAGGGAAACCTGAGAGAAAGCCAATGCTTTTAAAGTCTGTTTGTAAAGGGACACAACTGACCATATTATTTGGACCCAAACTGCATACTTCTCTGTTAACTGAATTTTCAGTTAAACTACAGTGTAATTTTGATAAAATGGGTACCATCTAAAAGGTATTTGACTTTTTAAACATTTACTGTGCAAATTAATAGCTTCATGGCACAGAACAAGCACATTTCAGACCCAGAGGTTTCCTTTTCCATTTAGAGCTTTATGTATACATGTTTCAGAACTCATAGGCATACCTATGTTGCCTAATAGAAGTTTCTGATTGGCTGCCATTCAAGTCATACCCAAGTCCATCCTGTGGCACTGCCTGTTGTATACCTTATTTTTAACTTCTAAATTCTATTTCAAAATCTCAGTAAAACATGACAGGCAGGGCTGTTGGCAGAAGTTATGACACTTTTCAAGAAGTTAAAATTCCTGAGTCTATAGTTCATATGTCTTGTTTTAGCACCTGAGGGAACTAACGCTCATCCCAAGGGGCTTATGATCCATCCTTCCTTATCATGTGAGTGTGTTGTGCCTGCTCTATTATATTCAAGGAAGGTTAATTAAATGACATGTGAGTGTAAAAAACTGATGGATAGATCTTAAATAGTCGCATGGGAAAATGAATTCATTTGTAGTGATTTTCTTCTCAGGGGATATCCTCTTCGGTCTGTTAAATTAGAAAACCTCAGAGTAGGTATAGTTGGCATTTCTCTACTGGAGTTGCTTAGAAAAGATTCTTAAGTGATTTGAAAGGTTCAGAAGAAAGCAAAGATCCAAGTATAGTCATTATCTACTTTGTAGCTATGACCTGATCAAGTCACTTGGTCTCTGTAAGTCTCAGCTTTCTCATCTAAAAGTTGAGCAATGAATGAATTGGGAGAGTAGGACTTTCTCATATACACTATCATGTGTAAAATATAAGCTAGTGAAAAGTAGAGCTCAACTCTGTGCTCTATGATGACTCATAGGGAAGGGATGGAGGGGTTGGTGGGTAAGTTGAAGACAGAGAGGATATATGTATACATATAGCTGATTCACTTTATTGTATAACAGAAACTACCACAATATTGTAAAGGAATTATACTCCAATAAAAAGATACATTTTTAAAATTGATCACTGATATACCTTTTAGAGTTCTTTGACTATCAATGTGATAGCTAAACAGTACCTGTGTGGTCATAAGTCACTTCAGTCATGTCCAACTCTGCAACACTGTGGATCATACATAGCCCACCAGACTCCTCTCCATGATATTCTCCAGGAAAGAATACTGTAGTGGGTTGCCATGCTCTCCTCCAGGGAGTCTTCCCAATGCAGGGATTAAACCCACAACTCCTATATTTCCTGGATTGGTAGGTGGAATTTTTACCACTAGCACCACCTGGGAAACAGTACCTGGGACATGATAAACCTACAGTAAATAGTATATATTTAACCACCTCATATCCTTAATAGTCTACTCACTCAACATTCAGAAAACTAAAATCATAGCATCCAGTCCCATCACTTCATGGCAGATAGATGGTGAAACAGTAGAAACAGTGGCAGACTTTATTTTCCTGGGCTCCAAAATCACTGCAGATGGTGATAGCAGCCATGACATTAAAAAAATGTTTACCCCTTGGGAGGAAAGTTATGATCATCCTAGACAAGATATTAGAAAGCAGAGACATTACTTTGCCAATAAAGGTCCGTCTAGTCAAGGCTATTGTTTTTCTCATATATGGATGTGAGAATTGGACTATAAAGAAAGCTGAGCGCTGAAGAATTGATGCTTTTGAACTGTGGTGTTGGAGAAGACTCCTGAGAATCCTTTGGACTGCAAGGAAATCCAACCAGTCCATCCTAAGGGAGATCAATCAGTCCTGGGTGTTCATTGGAAGGTCTGATGCTGAAGCTGAAACTCCAATACTTTGGCCACCTGATGTGAAGCACTGACTCCTTTGAAAAGACCTTCATGCTGGGAAAGATTGAGGGCAGGAGGAGAAGAGGACGACAGAGGATAAGATGGTTGGATGGCATCATCGACTCGATGGACATGGGTTTGGGTGGACTCCAGGAGTTGGTTATGGACAGGGAGGCCTGGCATGCTGCAGTTCATGGGGTCGCAAAGAGTGGGACACGACTCAGCGACTGAACTGAACTGAACTGTGTCCTTTTAGAATAACCAAACTGAAATGTGACTATCTCTCAGGAGTTAGTTAACATCCTTTCAGGACCAGGAATACTTGGTCAGATTCATGAACAAAAGTGATAGGGAGGCAGGAATAGAACTTGAAAGTTTTCTTGAAAAAGTGAGTCACCAGTTTATCTATCCATGGATATATGAAACCATGCAAAAAAAGCTAAGCAGAATTTGACAAAGTCAAAGAGAGAAAAAGAGACTGGGATAAAACATATGACTCTAGTAAGGAAATAAGAACAACAAAATGGATAGTGAGAAAAGCAACTGATGTCCAACTTAGATAGAATCAAGAGGCTTCCCTGAGGAAGTTAGACCTCATGGCTCTCTGCATATATTTAGAAAGTCCTGAACATGTTTATATTTATTGTTCTTTACCTGAAGCCAGAGCTAGTGGCACTTTTGTATGCATCTCTACAGTCCTTTCTGAATTTTATTTTTGCAATTTCATGCATTATATTTTATTATATTCATTTTATATACTTAAAACAGTATTATTTATTTTTTATATAGGAAGTATATATTACCCATGCCCTTTGTCCTGGCTTGGACCAATGTATACTTATTCCTTCCTGTGTAACCTGTTCAGCTCTTCTTCTATTTCTTGACTTAGTCCTCTGAACTAAGACAGCTTATCAAATTCCTAACTTAATTAACCTCTTCCTTAAAACTGGCTTTTAACAGATCTTTTTTCTATCTTAGTGTTGATATTTGGATAGATAAATTTGCCTCTAAGGACTGCTTCAGATACATGATAAATGCTATGCTATCTCTTATTTTTCTTTCATCTAATAGTATTTTCTTAGTCTTTGTCTGTTAGGTGATTTCTCATTTTCTAATGAAAATTGTTTAATTTTCATGTGTTTTTGGTCCCTATATTTTCCCTGCTGTTTATTTTTTAAATTAATTATTTTAATTGGAAGATAATTACTTTACAGTATTGTAATAGGTTTTGCCATACATCAATATGAATCGGCCTTAGATATACATGTGTCGCCTCCATCCTGAACCTCCTACTTCTATCTCCATCCTATCTTTATTTTATTTCATTTTAGTCAGAATATGTACTTTGTAATATTTCTATCATTTCTTATTTATTGAAGTTTTTCTATAGCCTGGTATATGATCTATCTTGGAAAAGTTGCCACAAACATGCAAAAATTGTATGTTTTGTTGTGGGGAGTGTTCTATAGATGCCTATTCATTCTAGTTGGTGTATAACATTTTTCAAGTCTTCTATTTTCTTTTTAATCTTCTGTTTATTGTTCAATCTATTGAAAGTGGAATATTGTAGGCTTGAAGTATAACTGTTTTCTATATCTCCCTTCATTTCTGTCAGTTTTGTTTGATGTATTGGGTTGGCCAAAATGTTCTTTTGGGTTTTTCTATAAAATTGTATGGAAAAACTCACACAAAATTTTTGGCCAACCCAATATTTTGCTTCTCTGTTATTAAGCACACATGTTTATAATTGTTGTGTCTTCTTGATAGAGATTATTATTATACACATGCACAAAACTGAGTCATTTTGCTATATAAAATATAGTTTGATCCATCATTGTAAATTAACTATACTTAAATATTTTTTAAAAAGTTCTCTGTTTTACATCTTCCTTCTCCAGTCAACATCTCTAAACCAGAACTATGGTGTAAGGTGTAGGTACAATGGCAAGCTTTTCTCTGAGTGACACCTCTGGTCTAGGAGGCAGGTTAGAAAAATATTCTTTCAGTTTGCTTCTCTTGGCATAAAACCACTGTCTCATGATGAAAGACAAGGATGATTAAGATCCCAGTCTTCTTACTATGCTGTGTCTAATGAGGCTTATAATTTAAGGGCTTAGCTTCAACAATAGGAAGCTGGGCCCTGGATGAGAAGCACTGACATCCTGCTCCTACCAGAAATGAAGTTCTCTGACTGAGAGACAACTAGAGAAGGAGCCTTGAGTTACTAGCTAGAGCAACCTAGGGGGGAAAAAAATAATAATAATAAAGTAAACTAGAATGGCGTCTCACTGAGATTAGAGAGGAGAGGGAGAAAGAAGTCCTCATCCAAACGTTCATCTTTCTTACCAAATTTTTGCCAATGCTCTAGAATGGCTGTTTATTCATTGTTTATCCTTAAGACCTTCCTTTTCAAAGACCTTAAGTGGCAATTTTTGGTAATAATTTTTACTGTGTTTGATGAAGAGTGAATTAATGGAACCCCCACAGTGTCACACTACAGGTAGATCTCACGTCACTACATCTTTATGAACTTTAATTTGTGTGCACACACTAAAATATTTATAGAAAAAATGATACGTAATTGAGATTTAATTCAAAATATTCTAGAAAAGTGTTTAGAGATATAGATGGAAAAAGTTTGGAAGTAATTGAGTAAATGATGAGACAAGTCTCTTTCTTTCTCTTTCTGTTTCTTTCTCCCTCCTCTTTATTCTTTTCTATCCAAACATCTATATGTTGCCTATATGTACATATATATGTGCATATTTGTGTGTGCATGCACAGTTTCAGACAGAAGAATTCTACTCAGTAGTTGCCACTCATGTCCAGGGTAGGAGAATGTAGGAGAGAGGCTTAATTTTTAGGCTGCTATCTTTTTCCCTTAATAAAATTTTAGATGATTCTGAAATATGGCTATATAGTACAGTTTGTTATTTTGTAAAAAGCAGAGCTGTTCAAGATCACTCAGAAAGTTAGTGGCAGAGTTACGATTGGATCCAGACTATCTAACACCTGATTCCTAATCCAAGCTCACTTGAATAATGCCACATGACCATCCTGATTTTAGGACAAGTTTATTCCATTCTTCAAACAAGCAGGAAAGTGCCTATTAAAAATTATTTGAGACTATGCGGTTGCAAAAAACACCATTTTGTAGGACTGAAATCAGCATATGCACCTGCTTCATGCAAAGTTGCAACTAAAGATTGACTTTGATTTAAATTACTTTTAGAAGAAGAAATGTGATTGTGAGCAGGGAAGCTAAATCATTTTATCAAGATGAACCTACATTGTGACATCTACTGACTGTGATCCATGTCTGGTCAGGTAGTACATTTATTTAATTTAGGCCTCCATGGTAAAATGAATCTTTTTGTAATTTTTCCAATAATAGCAATAATAATGATATATATGTTCACAAGAAATATAAATGAGTAAGTCATGTATCATAAAATCACATATTGAACAAAATGGGACATTTGAAAACTTTAATAAATCTTAAATATTCCATAAAAGTCTTCATTTTTCACTGATCCTTAGACATCATAGCAGTGTTATAATGTTTAATAATTATCTTTCCGTTTCTTTTTTTTTTTTTAAACAGATCTGATTTCCAGTGTTTGTCAAATTCTGTAGTATAAATACACTGACTAAGATCAAGCTCAACCTACCAATAAATGAACAGCTAGCCAACAAAATTTCTGGAAGTTTAGCAATCAGTTTTCACAAGCTGGTATGTCAGCCCCAGCACACCCATGGAGCTGAAGGCCCAGTGGGAGCATTTTGCAGTTGAAAATTAAAACAAATAAAACAAATATAGCCCTAGGTTTTTAGAGACAGTAGTGATATGCAAAAGATTTGAAGATATGATGTCTAATTTTATGGGCAAGATTGACCCATTTATGAAGTATCTAGATATTTGGTCAAACATTATTCTGGGTGTGTCTGTGAAGGTACTTCCAAAGGAGATTAACATTTGAATTGGCAGAGTCTTAAAGCATATTGTCTTCTCTGATGAGTTTGGTTTGCATCTAGTCAAAGACCTGAAAAGAAAAGAAAAGCTGATTAAGAAAGTACATCTTCTGTTGGACTGTTTGAGCTAAGATATAATCTTTTCCAGCCTTTGTACTTGAAATTAAAAAATTGGCTCTTCTCATACTTTGAGCATCCCAGCTTTCAGACAGAAATTTATAACACCAGCTCCCCTGGTTGTCATGAGTATGGACTCAGATAAGAACTATAGAATGAGGCTCATATTGTTATGCCCAAGTCGCGAAATCTCCCAATGACCACCAGGGAGCCAATATCTGATGCAAAATCAAGAGAGTTTTTATTACCAAGCTCAAGCTGGGGCTCCCACCGATACCAATGCAGTGGCTATAAGGAGGAGCCCCGAGCTCTGGGTTACATTGCTTATACAGGGTATTCTCACATGAGAAATTTGAAAAATGGGAGTTTCTGGGTTGAGAGTTACTTTCTGTGGAAGGGTTAGGTGTTGGGTTCTGATTGGTTCCCGTTTCCCGGGCTGGCCACGGGTTCTGATTGGTCCGTGGGTAGTGGGGTGGGGTTAAGGGATTTCCGAGAAGCTCTTTCCCGGGAATTTTTTACAAAATGGAATCTATTTTAACAAAATGGAGTGGCTTAGGTTCTTCATTCCCCCCTTCTCAAGATCCCAGGACAGACCCAATCATGGATCTGTGACCAGCTCTATGTTTTCTTCCGCTAAAGGGGCCATTGGCAAGGCTGTATATTGGGACCTGAGCACCATAAGCTGCACCGTATTGATGAGGCTCTTGATGAAGGTCATTAACTTGTTCAATAAACGTGGCCTGAAGGTGAGTAACAAAAGTAAAATAACCAGAGGTCCTGCCAAGGATGATATGAGGGTTGTGAGCCAGGGGGATGAGTTGAACCAAGATTCAAACCAACTCTGATATATTTCTCTTTCTCTTTTGGTCTGACTCAGCCCTTTTCTTATCTTGGCCAGGGACTCCCTGACTACCCCCGAGTGATTCACATAAAAACAATGTTCTTCCCCTAACGCAGCACATAGGCCCCCTGAGAGACTTCATACTCAAAATACCTTTTGGGAATTGGGGTGGAGGTCTCTTTTTTCTGTAACTTTTTCCTGCTGTGCATGGGCGTAGGCCTGCCTAGCAGAGCAGAAGTCTCTTTCTACCTGATCTAAGTTGGGGTTTTCCACATCTGAAATCAGCTTCTATCCTTGTAGTAACAGCAATTTAGTTGGTCTCTCTCAGAGATGACGTAGACAAGGACCAAACAGGAGACCTAACGGGATGGTCATCTCTGGTCCCTGGAAACAGAAGGCAACATTTGGGGTGAGGGTGGCAAGGTTTGTGACCCTTTCTGGTTGGTTGGTGGTGAGGCAACAGAGCTGTGNTCTCTCTCAGAGATGACGTAGACAAGGACCAAACAGGAGACCTAACGGGATGGTCATCTCTGGTCCCTGGAAACAGAAGGCAACATTTGGGGTGAGGGTGGCAAGGTTTGTGACCCTTTCTGGTTGGTTGGTGGTGAGGCAACAGAGCTGTGCTCCAGGAATCTTGTGTTCCATCTGAACTTACCATCTTCCACCTGGGTGGGGGCTCAAAGACACTGTTTTGAAAATGGTGGCCTCCAAACCTGGCAAGACTCAGAAAACTCAAATGTTTAGCAATATAAGGTCTAATCTGAAAGTACACCCATAGCATCACCTAGTTATTTCCCAGGATATCTGAACCATAGCTACTCTATTTTGACTTTTAATTGTAAACTTTTCCTTAATAGCCAAAACAGATTTCACTGTTAATGACGTTAGTGTTTCTCTAGGTACAAGAAGATACAAGAATTGGGACTCATAAAATCTTCCCCTGAGAAGATCTAACTATCTGAAGGCCTGTTCTGCCAGTTTTTCCCAGAGCACAGAGTACCTCATTCCTGATTTTCATCCTGAACTCCTTTTCAGGGGCTTTGAAAGTCAGCAGTTGCAGCGGCCATGATTTAATCTTTGTAGATGGCAAGTGTCAGTCTTCAGCTGGCACAGCCCCTTTTTGCTCATAAACTTGACCATGATTTTGAGGGGGGCATTTCATGACCGTTTTATCCCGTGGTGCTGAGAATGTCCATTCTCAGGTTTGGCAAAGATTCTGTTGATAGGCCACTCAATGTGCTGTTACTGGACTAGGCCATAAAACAGTACCCAGAATTCTCTGGACCACCTGTCTTACTAGCTTCTTGGTCCAGGAAAATATTCCCTCTTGTTGCTTCTTGCCATATCTAGAATTACATAGTTACCATCATTGATCTCATATGGGTCTATATGTTATTCTATTAGAGGCCTCACACACATATTCGACAGTGTAAGAAACAGCANGAGTGGTATCATCTGCATATATAAGTTAATTAAAGAGCATGATAATATGGAGCCTTGTCTTATTCTTTTCCCAATTTTGAACTAGTCAGTCCTTCCATGTGAGATTCTAACTTTTAGTATGGTTTGCTTTTCCTAATCCTTCTCAATGCACTAATAAACATTATTTTTATGGCATAAAATCAGTTTATTAGGCGTGCTACTTCATGAAGAGCAATAGATTTTAAACAAAGTATTTTCATACTTTCATTTTGACTGTGGGATTGGTCTATCAAGATCCATGTTAAAATTGTAAACTCTGTAATACCAATTAGTATCAGAACAGAGCCTGAGTTATAAGGATAATTTGTAAGAGGAGTTGAAGGAAATGTGATGTCTATTCTATTACACTTCAGTTTTTTGTTTTTTGGTTTTTTTGTATAAGGTAATTTAAGATTACTGGTAAAGGATGTGTAGTTGATTTTTTTTTAATGATTAAACAAAAGTATATGCACAATGTACTTGAATGAATCAAACATACATGTTGATTCTATAACAGTCAAATACATGACTTCAACTTCTTCAACTTTGATAACTGAGTCATATTAAGAATGGACCACTTCATTATTTCACACCAGAAGAAATTCCAACAAGAAAAATTCTCCCATTTATCCAAGGTCATACAGCTTTTTAAGTATAAACAATTCAAATGCAAGTTTATTAACACCTATGAATTCATTGTTAATGAAATATAATGTGGATGTTTAAACATGAAATATCTAAGTAACTGTGTGGGTCACTTTTTACTCTCCTTTCAATGTACCTCCATCAAAAGTGGAATCTAGTGTTCACTGATATTTTGCTTCTCCTGAGCAGGAAGTCTGAATAGCAGTGGTACAATCTTCTTCATCCTGTTTAGGGAAAAATATTTTGTAATGTGTAGAAAATATTTTTGTGGTCAGATTTTATTGATCAAATTCAAAATTTTTTTTTACAAAAATAGATTCAATGTTTAGATGTAAACTATCAATAAGGACTGCCGACTAAAAACTATGTACAACTTGAGAGTCACAAGTTAAGTTTTATTTGGGGCAAAGTGAGGACTGCAGCCTGACACACAGCACCTCAGATAGCTCTGAGAGACTGCTTCAAAGAGTCAGTGGGAGGAAGATTAATATATAAGATTTTGGTGAAGGTGGTGTTCAATATCATTGAAAGTGAAAAGAAAGTGTTAATCTCTCAGTCCTGTCCAACTCTTAGAGATCACATGGACTGTAGCCCATCAGGATCCTCTGTTCATGAGATTTCCCAGGCAAGAATACTGGAGTGGGTTGCCATTTCCTTCTCCAGTGCATCTTCCTGACCATTAAGCACTCATTTTACAAAACGTTTTATGCTAGTCACAGGATCTGATGCCACCATGAAAGGATTTATTGCTTTTCTAGATATGAGGAGATGAAACCATTGATACCATAAAATCTTTTTCTGAAAACACCCAATTGTCTAAATACCTATCCCACCAGATTCCCTGGAGCACAGAGTGCCTCACTCCATTCTGAACTCCCGAAGGAGTTTTTGGAATATCAACAGCTGCAGCAACACAGGGTTCAGTCTCTGCAGATGGCAAAGGACCTAGTTTAGTTGTTGGCAATGTTCTTGGAAAGTGACAAATTGTAGTTGACAAAAAAAGTTTATAACTTTTCAGGATATAATTGTGGTAATATAGGGTTACAAAATTTATATGCATAGGCTGACATACTCTCTTTAACTTATAAAAAGATAAGTTTAAGATATGTGTCATTACTGCTGCAAATATAACCTCTTGTTTTCAGGGAATCCATGTTAAGTTGTTGAGTGTTAATTGTTAAATTGTGTCCAAATCTTTGCAACACCATGGACTGTAGCCTGCCAATCTCCTCTGTCCATGGAATTCTCCAGGCAAGAATACTGGAGTGGGTTGCCATTTGCTTCTCCATAGATCTTCTCAACCCAGGGATTGAACCCAGCTCTCCCTCATTGCAGATTCTTTACTGTCTGAGTCATACTAAAAAGTCATACTAAAACACATATCAGATTAAGCCATTTTACACTTAAACATTTATTTGTCTCCCAGAAACCTTAGAATAAATTCAGATTCTTCAGTATTACATATCAAGATTTTTAAACCAAGTCTTTGCTTAATTGTCAATATCTTTCCACTCCCAACTCTTGTGACAGTGTCACAATATTGATATATTTTGTTCATTTCCATGCTTTTGGCTCTTCATATTTTTAGCTTCTTTTGCAATGAAGGAAAGTTACATCTTATCCCTAATATTTATCACAATTTTTAAAGTGAATGAATGAAGCAGCTTTCTAAACTATTCTTCATATATCCATTCTTTCTCCACTGTAACACTTTTGCTTTGGATACTCTTCATGATTAATTAAAATCTCTCCATCTCTTTTCCTTTCCCCAAACTCTTGCCTATCCATTCCTCATTCTACCATCTAGAGGCTGATTTTTAATACATACTAGATTAACCTACCTTCTCTTTGAAAAGTATACACAAGATCATCATTACTTAAAGAAGTAAGTGCAAAGTTACTGGCACTCAAAACTTCCACAATATAGTTTCAAAATGCGTTATCTGTCTTAGCTTATACATTTCTACTCTATTTCCATGAATTCAATTCCAAAGAAGCTCAATTACTCCCCATTTTCCTGAGAATATTTTCATCTCTATTGTTCATTTTAAAAAGTTTGCATTGTTTAAATGCCATTCAAATATCCTAAGCTGGTGGAGTAGAAGGATGTGCACTCATCTTCTCCTGCGACAACTCCAAAATTACAACTTGCTGCTGAACAACCATCAACAGGAGAATTTTGGATCCAACCAAAAAAAAAAAAAAAACCCCATGCCCAAGGGCAAAGGAGAAGCCCCAGAAAGATGGTAGGAGGGGTGAAATTGCATTTAGAATCAAACCTTATACCCAACAGAGATGCTTGGAGGGCTCAAACAAAACTTTGCATCACAAGGAGACCCCACATAGACTGAGCCAGACAGTCTTTTGAGTGTTTAATGTCTTCTGCAGAGGAATGCATCAGCAGTGGCTTGTCACAGGAGCAGGGCCTCTGGGTGCAGCAGACCTCAGTGTGGCGTAAACCCTCTTGGAGGAGGTCGCCATTAATCCCAACATAGAGCTGCTAGAACTTACACAGGACTGGGGAAACAGACTCTTGGAGGGCACAAACAAAACCTTGTGTACACCAGTACCCAGGAAAAAGGAGCCATGACCCCACAAGAGACTGATCCAGACTTGCCTGTGTGTCCAAGAGTCCCCAGCAGAGGCGTGGGCCTGCAGCATCCTGCTGTGGGGTTGGGGTCACTGAGTGCTGCAATGAGTGCAAAAGACCTTTTGAAGGAGGTTGCCAGGTATCTTCATTACCTCCACCATAGTTTGGCTTCAGGTCAACAATCAGGAGGGAACACAGCCCTACCTATCAACAGAAAATTGGATTAAAGATTTACTGAGCATGGCCCCACCCATCAGAACAAGAAACAGTGTCCCCTACTCTCTTTCCCATCAGGAAGCTTCCATAAGCCTCTTATCCTTATCCTTCAGAAAATGACAGAATAAAAACCACAATCACAGAAAACTAATCAAACTGATCACAAAGACCACAGCCTTGTCTACTTAAAGAAACTATGAGCCATGCTGTGCAGGGTGACCCAAGATGGTCAGGTCATGGTGGGAAGTCTGACAAAATGTGGTCAACTGAGAAGGGAATGACAAACCACTTCAGTATTCTTGCCTTGAGAACCCCATGAACAGTGTGAAAAGGAAAAAAAGATATAACACTGAAAGATGAACTCACCAGGATGATAGGTGCCCAGTATGCTACTGGAGAAACAACTCCAGAAAGAATAAAGAGATGGAGCAAAACCAAAAACAATGCCCAGCTGATGTGGATGTGACTAGTGATGGAAGTAAAGTCCGATGCTGTAAAAAACAATATTGCATAGTAGCCTGGAATGTTAGGTCCATAAATCAAGGTAAATTGGAAGTGGCTAAACAGATGACAAGAGTGAGGATTGACATTTTAAGAATCAGAAAACTAAAATCTACTGGAAAGGGTGAATTTAACCCAGATGACCATTATATCTACTACTGTGGGCAAGAATCCCATAGAAGAAATGGAATAGTCATCATAGTCAACAAAACAGTCCAGAATGCAGTACTTGGGTACAATTTCAAAAATGACAGAATGATCTTTGTTCATTTTCCAAGGCAAACCATTCAGCATCACAGTAATCCAAGTTTATGCCCCAACCAGTAATGTTGAAGAAGCTAAAAAGTTCTATGAAGATCTACAAGACACTCTAGAACTAATATCCCCCTCAAAAGATGTCCTTTACATTATAGGCGACTGTAATGCAAAAGTAGTAAGTCAAGTGATACCTGGAGTATCAGGCAAATTTGGCCTTGGAGTACAGAATGAAGCAGGGCAAAGGCTAACAGAATTTTGCCAAGAGAATGCACTGGTCATAGCAAACACCTGTTTCCAAAAACACAAGAAAAGACTCTACATATGGACATCACCAGATGGTCAATACCAAAATCTGATTGATTATATTCTTTGTAGCCAAAGATGGTGAAGCTCTAAACAGTCACAGAAAATCAAGACTGGGAGCTGACTGTGGCCCAGATCATGAACTCCTTATTGCCAAATTCAGACTTAAATTGAAGAAAGTAGGGAAAACCACTAGACCATTTAGGTATCACCTAAATCCGATCCCTTACAATTATACAGTAGAAGTGACAAATTGATTCAAGGGATTAGATCTGATAGAGTGCCTGATGAACTATGGATGGAGGTTCATTACATTGTACAGGAGGTGGTGATCAAGACCATTCCTGAGAAAAAGAAATGCTAAAAGGCAAAAAGGTAGTCTGAAGAGGCCTTCCAAATAGCTAAGAAAAGAAAGCATCTGAAGGCAGAATTCTAAAGAATAGCAAGGAGGGATATGAAAGCCTTCCTTAGTGATCAATGTAAAGAAATAGAGGAAAACAATAGAAAGGGAAAAACTAGAGATTTCTTCAAGAAAATTAGATAAAGCAAGGAAACATTTCATGCAAAGATGGGCTTGATAAAGGATACAAATGGTAGGGACCTAACAGAAGCAGAAGATATTAAGAAGAGGTAGCAAGAATACACAGAAGAACTGTACAAAAAGATCTTAATGACCTAGATAGCCACAATGGTGTAATGACTCACCTAGAGCCAGACATCCTGGAATATGAAGTCAAATGAGCCTTAGGAAGCATCACTAAGAACAAAGCTAGTGGAAGTGATGGAATTCCAGTTGAACTATTTTTTTTTAACTTTATAGACTTTAATGTTGCAAGAGCATCTCATCCATTTATGAAAAGAATTTCTCAATCAAGTTCACCCAAGAAATATTGTCTAAGCTAAAGAAATCATAGATAAAACATTTTATCAGAGGAAAGTATAGATAACAAAAAATTGCTTATCACAGGAAACTAAGATCATCTAATAATTTCTTTAATAGTTCTAGTTTCATAGGTCTTTATATATTATGCCATATGTACTAGAGTTTAATGATAGAAAAGGCAACAATTTTTAAATTGGTGCTATACATTTCTTTACAACTTTTTAGTGTAAGGCAACTTATTAAAACAGAAGAACCACAAGATGTAAATGATCAACAGAAAAATCAAACATCTCAGAACCAAAAGACCACACAACATCAAACATAATTTAGAAATGAATGTGGCAGAAAGATATGTAGCAGACTTGCATTCCATTACCCCAGATTATTTCAGTTCACAATTTTAAATAAGTCTTTGTAGAGCATGAAATTAAAAATCATTTTTGGTGTAGGTGTAAACTCTGTGATTAATCACACGGCTATGCTGACTCAACACTATCTTTGAAGATGGTCTGTTTCATTCAACTTTACTTCGGATTGGATACACATGAAATATGCTTTTAATGCATAAAATCACAGTGGATAACAGCAAAGGACTGGGGGTGGGTGAGTAAGGAGAATCTGATCATTCACATTGTGATTATTCTGCACATTTATGGAAAACACTTCACACTTCCTCAAACCTCAAGACTTCCCTTTTTAAAGAACCAAAATAAACCCAAGACACCTCGCGGACTGTTCCCCACTCCTAAACGCACTGGATACTCTTTTCCACATAAAACTGAAATAATAGTATGGCAGCTAAAGATTCTGATAGCAATGAAGTCTGTAAACTGTATCTCAGTCTCTCTTTCTTACTCCCAAAGTGCAAGATGCTGGGTTGCGGTTCTCTCAGTAGTGCTTCTCCTGTAAGTAATCCTTCATTTTGTTGGACAGGGGCAGTTTCAGGATCAGGTCTATCCAGGTGTACTGGCCGATGACTAAGCGGCACAAATACTGCAGTGAGCGCACCTGCCAGAAGCACGACACCAGGTTGGTGAGCGGCACCAGGAAGGTGGCGCAGCCTGGCATGTGCAAGCCTGAGTATAAAAAGGCCCTGTTCTCCGAGTCCCTAATGGAGTGCTCAATCAGGTCCACGATGGACATGTGTCCCTCCACGTCCGAGATGTTCATAGAAGCTAAACCTGATGTTGGAGTGTTCCATTCTGGTGTGGAGGGTCCTGCTGTGGGAGCGGAAGCTCATGCTGAGTAGGTAGTGGTTGTCGGAGCTCTCCCTCACCAGGAAGGAGCCATCAGGCATGCTGACCACCTTGCCCTCCGCCTCCCAACGTGTGATGGGTCTCCAGTAGCAGCCCTGCTTGGCCAGCTTCTTGAGCTCCTCCATCAGGCTGGTCACCACCATAGTGCTACTGCTTTGCACCGATTCATAGACCCTGGCCACCCTGGGGGCCGAGCTGGGATCCGGGCAGATCAGCTTGGCAAGTTCCTNGTGTGTGTGTGTGTGTGTGTGTTTCTCTGGGTGGGGTGGGGGTGGGGGTGGTTCGGGGCCCACATGGGCCCACCCTCAAGCTCTGCAGCAAGACCCCTGTGGTGCCCATCAGCAGACTGCCCACCGGCTAGTGGGTGAAGAGCTCAGGGACCACGACGAGGTCCCAGTTGACCGGATGCTTGTAGTCCTCATGCTGGTGGTAGGGGAAGGGGTCCCTGGCCGCCGGAGGTGGAACAGCAGAGACCTCCAAAGGGGAGGAGCCATCCAAAGGCACAGTGTACTGGATGTGGTAACGAACCACCAGTCCAAGGACGACAGGCACATGTTTACCCAGGCAGAGGCCCAGGTCCCCGGACGGGGACATGGAGCTCCCGATTGGGTCCAGCAGCTCCAGCCACGTGGGGTCGGCCTGGCGGAGGTCACTGAATTCCTTGTGCACGCCATTAAGAGCCAACCCGTGTCAGGCAAGTGCAGCCGGCACCTTGACCTGCAACTCCATCCGGATGCACGTTTCCTCCGAGGAAGTAGGGAGCAACGGCCAGGGCATGGGGCTGTAGTGATGGCTGCACAGCAACATGGAGTATATGGGCTTCGGCGATTGCACGTCCTTGAACACCAGGGACGCCGACGACAACGAGAACCTGTCCTTGTCCACTGAGCTCCCCAGCGCCATGCCACCCTTGCCCTTGGCCTTCTGCTTGGCGCTCAGCGGTCTTTTCAGCGTGCCCATGATGACTCTTGCTCTTGGGTCGATTCTTGGCCATTTCATCTTTGCCGTGGAGATCACAGCTGGCCATTTCCTTCCCGTAGCAGCTCCCAAACAAGGACTCCTCTTTCCTGAAGTTGCTGGTTAGTGCTGGCTGTTGTACGACAATGAATTTTGCATCTTCTTTGCTCTTACTCAAGCTGAAACATTTCCGGAAGATCTTAAGACTGATTTTCTTCATTCTGACTAGCTACCTGATCCGAGGGGCTCAATTTCTCTCTGGAATATTATCATCGAACACCTGGGTAGGCTGCAGGGAAGGCTGCATCCATGGGTTTTTCCAGCTTCATTTCCTCTTTGGAAGTCACTGTCTGGAGCCAGATTGCTTTGGCTCACCTGAATCCCAGCTGCATCTTCATCAGTTGTGTGATCTTAGAGGTATCGGTGTCCATCACCCAAGTTAGTGGTGAGGTTTCAATGTGTTCATAAATGTGATGTCCTTAAAAATGTCGCCCAGATAAAGCTACACAGGTGCTTGCAGCTAAAGGTGGGAGGAACAGCAGTAATACCCACTCTGTATGACTGCGGAAGCTGAGGCAGAGATCACAGCACTCGCCTTCTCCCCTGATTCTGCAAGATGATCTGCTTAATCTAAACTACGGGAGACTTCTGCTGCATAATTTGTTCTGGTAAAAACGTGGAATTAATCTGGTGGAAGATTTCAGGACAGCATGGTGACTACTGCAGGGGTTTACTGACACGCAGACGGCTTTGGCTCGCAGGCCTTCAGAGATGTGATATCTTCTTTGCTCCTTGTTCTCTACTACTCAAGATGTGGCTCCCAAGGACAATGGAATAGCCACTGCTCCCCAAACATAGCCTCCAAATGTGATGTTCCAGCTGCAGCCTCTCTGCTTCCTCGCCCAGCACCGGTGCAACTGCCATGCTCTGTCCTCCTCTCCATAACTCTTCCACCCACTGCCTACCTTCTTCTTCTCCTTTTCCTCCAGGAGGAAAGAAGGAACCCCAGATGCTTGTCTGAGAAGAGCCACAGCCAAGGAGCTGAGCTGGATGCTCTCCACCCATTACTCAGCCAGTGGCACAGGCGGACATCTACTGAGTTAATTCAAATCCTAAAAGATGATGCTATGAAAGTGCTGCACTCAATAGGCCAGCAAATTTGGAAAACTCAGCAGTGGTCACAGAGCTGGAAAGTGTGTTTTCACTCCAATTTCAAAGAAGGGCAATGCACAAGAATGTTCAAAGTATCCCACAATTGCACTCATCTCAGCATTGGAGAAGAAAATGGCAACCCACTGCAGTGTTCTTGCCTGGAGAATCCCAGGGATGAGGGAGCCTTGTGGGCTGCAGTATATGGAGTCACACAGAGTTGGACACAACTGAAGTGAGTTAGAAGCAGCAGCAGCAGCAGCAGCAGCAGCGCATGCCAGCAAAGTAATGCTCAAAATTCTCCAAGCCAGGCTTCAACACTAGTGAACCATGGAATTCTAGATGTTCAAGTTGGATTTAGAAAAGGCAAAGGAACCAGGGATCAAACTGCCAAAGTCTGTTGGATCATTGAAAGAGCGAGAGGGTTCAGAAAAATATCTACTTCTGCTTTATTGACTCTGCCAAAGCCTTTGACTGTTTGGATCATAACAAACTCTGGAAAATACTTCAAGAGATGGGAATACCAGAACACCGTACCTGTCACCTGATAAATCTGTGTGCAGATCAAGAAGCAAGAATTAAAACTGGACATGTAACAACAAACTGTTTCCAAAATGGGAAAGGAGTATGTCAAGACTGTATACTGTCAAACTGTTTAATAACTTATATGCAGAGTACATCTTGTGAAATACCGGGCTGGATGAAGAACAAGCTGGAATCTAGATTGCCAGAAGAAACATAAATAACCTCAGATACGTGGATGATACCACCCTTATGGCAGAAAGTGAAGAACTAAAGAACCTCTTCATGAAAGTGAAAGAGGAGAGTGAGAAAGTTGGCTTATAACTCAACATTCAGAAAGCTAAGATCATGGCATCTGGTCCCATCACTTCATGGCAAATGATGGGGAAACAATGGAAATAGTGACAGAATTTATTTTGGGGAAATCCAAGATCACTGCAGATGGTGACTGCAGCCATAAAATTAAAAGATGCTTCCTCCTTGGAAGAAAAGTTATGATCAACCTGGACAGCATATTAAAAAGCAGAGACATTTCTTTTCCAACAAATGTCCCTCTAGTCAAAGCTGTGGTTTTTCCAGCAGTCATGTATGGATGTGAGAGTTGGACTATAAAGAAAGCTGAGTGCCAAGGAATTGATGCTTTTGAACTGTGGTGTTGGAGAAGACTCTTGAGAGTCCCTTGGATTGCAAGATCAAACTAGTCAATCTTAAAGGAAATCAGTCCTGAATATTCATTGGAAGGACTGATGCTGAAGCTGAAGCTCCAGCACTTTGACCACTTGATGTGAAGAACTGACTCATTTGAAAAGACCCTGATGCTGGGAAAGATTGAAGGCAGGAGGAGAAGGGGACAACAAAGGATGAGATGGCTGGATTGCATCATCAACTCGATGGACATGAGTTTGAGTATGTTTTGGGAGTTGGTGATGGACAGGGAAGCCTGCCATGCTGCAGTCCACGGGGTCACAAAGAGTCAGACAGGACTGAGTGACTGAACTGCACTGATATGCATTTTTCAAAATGAAATAGATATCTAAAATATCACCTGCTTTCTCAAATGGCTTTCTGTCTGTGATCTCTCAGAAGAGGAGAGATAATATCTATTTCATTTTAAATTGTATTCTATTGCAGGTATTTTTTTGCATACCAGTCTTTCAGCCTATAATCTCTTGAAAGGATCTAGACTTATTACTGTAGATTCTCTTTCCAGAAGTGTGACTAACACACTTCCATTCCTCATTAAATGTAGGAGAGAGCAGGAAAAAGACAGACAGTCAGAGATAAAGAGATATAAAGAAATTGTCTATAAAATGAAATAATAAATATCTCCAGGAAGTTTTGTAGACCAAAATTCATTTAATTTTATATTAAAAAAGGTTTCATTGACTCTTCTAATTTAAATTTCATAGGAACCTTACTCCTTTTTCCTTCATGAAAAGACAAGAGGATTTACAAAATGTTTCAAAACAGTCCCTTTCTGGTTGAGAATATTTTAACTTAAATTTTGGGTTTCTCTGGGTGCTCAGCTGACAATGAATCTGCCTGCAATGTGGGAGACCTAGGTTCAATCCCTGGATTGGAAAGATCGCCTGGAAAAGGGAACAGCTACCCACTCCAGTATTCTGGCCTAGAGAATTCCATGGACTATTCCATGGGGTCACAAATTGTTGGACATGACTGAGTAACTTGAACATTCACTTTCACATGACTCTAAAGTTTTTCCTTTCAACACTTATGTCACCAATTGTGTGGGTTTGCCTTATACCATCTAATAATCTACCTCTTCAGATACCAACTAGTGTCCTACAATTTAATTCATATGTAACTCTAAATACTCAGTTATTGGAGACCCCAGAGGTTAAGAGCTTAGTCTCAAAAAACTGTACCTATTCCAGACACTGATCATAATTACCAGCTACCCGTATTTCTGACTGTAAAGTCAGAAGGTTCTCACAACCCCCTCCTCAGCTTCAGTAATTTGCTAGAACAGTTCACAGAAAATCTGGGAATCCCTTTACTCACTATTATGTTATAAAGGATACAACTCAGAAACAGCCAGATGGAAGAGATGCATGAGTGAGGTACAGTGGGAAAGTGCAAAGAGCAGAACTGCCATGCTCTCTCTCCAGACACACCACCCTTCCAGCACTTTATTGTGTTCACTCATCTGGCCATGGTTCATTAGTTCAAAGACTATACAAACCTTGATGTTTAAGAATTTTTAAGTAGGCAATTTTATGTAGGCATGACTACACTGGTATAATTAATTTAATGATTCAGTTCAGTTCTGTCTCTCATTGTGTCTGATTCTTTGAGACCCCATGGACTGCAGCACACCAGGCCTCCCTGTCTCAGCAACTCTCAGAGTTTACTCAAACTCATGTCCATTGAGTCAGTGACACCATCTAACCATCTTACCCTCTGTCGTCCCCGTCTCCTCCCACCTTCAATCATTCCCAGCATCAGGGTCTTTTCAAATGAGTCAGTTCTTTGTATCAGGTTGCCAAAGTTGGAGTTTCAGCTTTAGCATCAGTCCTTGGAATGAATATTCAGGACTGATTTTCTTTAGGATTGATTGGTTTGATCTCCTCACAGTCCAAGGGACTCTCAAGAGTCTTCTCTAAAACCAGAGTTCAAAAGCATCAATTCTTTGGCACTCAGCTTTTTTTATAGTCCAACTCTCACATCCATACATGACTACTGGAAAAAAACATAGCTATGATTAGATGGACCTTTGTTGGCAAAAATAATGTCTGCTTTTTAATATACTGTCTAGGTTTGTCATAGTTTTTTCTTCCAAGGAGTCTTAATTTCATGGCTGCAGTCACCATCTGCAGTGATTTTGGAGCCCCCCAAAATAAAGTCTCTCACTATTTCCATCGTTTCCCCATCTATTTGCAATGAAGTGATGGGACCAGATGCCATGATATTTGTTTTCTGAATGTTGAGTTATAAGCGATTTTTACCCTCTCTTCTTTCATTTTAATCAAGAGGTTCTTTAGTTCTTCTTTGATTTCTGCCATAAGGCTGGTGTCATCTGCATATCTGAGGTTATTGATATTTCTCCCAGCAACCTTGATTCCAGCTCGTGCTTCATCCAGCCTGGCATTTCTCATGATGTACTCCATATATAAGTTAAATAAACAGGGTGACAGTATACAGTCTTAACATGCTCCTTTCCCAATTTGGAACCAGTCTGCTGTTCCATGTCCAGTTCTAACTCTTGCTTCTTGATCTACATACAGATTTCTCAGGAGACAGGTATGGTGGTCTGGTATTCCCATCTCTTGAAGTATTTTTCACAGTTTGTTGTTTATCCACACAGTTAAAGGCTTTGGCGGAGTCAAACACAGTTAAAGGCTTTGGTGGAGTCAAAGAAGCAAAAGTAGACATTTTTCTGGAATTCTCTTGCTTTTTCAATGATCCAATGGATTTTGGCAATTATCTCTGGTTCCCCTGCCTTTTCTAGATCCATCTGAACATTAGAAGTTCACAGTTCACATATTGTTGAAGCTTGGCTTGGAGAATTTTGAGCATTACCTTGCTAGCATGTGAGATGAGTGCAATTGTGTGGTAGTTTGAACATTCTTTGGCTTTGCCTTTCTTTGGGATTGGAATGAAAACTGACCTTTTCCAGTCCTGTTGCTGCTGCTGAGTTTTCCAAATTTGCTGGCATATACAGTGCAGGACCTTCACAGCATCATCTTTTAGGATTTGAAATAGCTCAGCTGGAATTCCATCACCTCCACTAACTTTGTTCATAGTGATACTTCCAAAGGCCTGCTTGACTTCACATTCCAGGATGTCCAGCTCTAGGTGAGTGATCACTCCACTGTGGTTACCTGTTGGGGTCCTTTAATGGACCAGA
The DNA here is from genome assembly GCA_006410875.1 of Neotragus pygmaeus. Taxonomy (NCBI): domain Eukaryota; kingdom Metazoa; phylum Chordata; class Mammalia; order Artiodactyla; family Bovidae; genus Neotragus; species Neotragus pygmaeus. The sequence continues at coordinate 90,494 of SJYV01050967.1, forward strand.
ACCTGGTGGTCCTGAGTTGACAATAAGAAAGTGAAAGAAAGAAAGAGGCTAATATTCCCTAGATTACTCAGAAAACCAATAAAGCCCTTGGACAGAGCTTGTATCACTCACATAGGTGCAGGGTGCCCTCTCAAGTAGTCTTGGAAGCCTGGGCAGGAAAATGAGCTCAGTAGGCCTCCACGCTCCATGGAATCAGCCAGAAAGAGAGAAAGAGAGAGAGAGAGAAAGAAAGAAGGACACGGGGACCCAAGTCTCTGGTGGAACAAGGGTGCTTTATTGACTTCTGTGTTAGTAATGCACACTGTATTACAAGGTAGCTTCTTCAGATAAAGATCAAAGTGAAGTGAAGTGAAATTGCTCAGTCATGTCAGACTCTTTGCGACCCCGTGGACCCTCTGTCCATGGGATTCTCCAGGCAAGAATACTGGAGTGAGTTGCCATTTCCTTTTCCAGGGGATCAAAAGACCAGAATTTATAAGTTACCAAGGAAACAAGGAGCAATAGAGGCCATAAGGCCAAAATGTAATCCATATCAAAAGAGGGTCATAAATAGTCCCTTTCACCATATGGAAAAGCTAATGAAGGAAATCCTATGCAAGAATGCCATCTTTTGACCTCAGCCCTGGGAGTGGCTTGCCACTCCACTTGCTCTTATCAAGAATTGATAAGGAATAGAGGGCTCAAGAGACATAGGAAACATCACACAGGAATCCTACTGTTAAATGTTCCCTGACAGTTATCTGTGTCATGAAGATCTTTTTTGTACAGTTCTTCTGTGAATTGCTGCCACCTCTTCTTAGTATCCTCTGCTTCTGTTAGGTCCGTACCATTTCTGTCCTTTATTGTGCCCATCTTTACATGAAATATTCCCTTGGTATCTCTAATATTCTTAAAGAGATCTCTAGTCTTTCCCATTCTATTGTTTCCCTCAATTTCTTTGCATTGTTCGCTTAAGAAGGCTTTCTTATCTCTCCTTGCTATTCTTTGGAACTCTGCATTCAAATGGGTATATCTTTCCTTTTCTCTTTTGCCTGTTGCATCTTTTCTTTTCTCAGCTATTTGTAATGCCTTCTCAGAAAACCATTTTGCCTTTTTTTCATTTGTTTTTCTCAGAGTTGGTCTTGATCACTGCCTCCTGTACAATATCACGAACCTTGGTCCACAGCTCTTCAGGCACTCTATCAAATATAAATTTCAATTTGGCAATAAGATTGTCATGATCTGAGCCACCATCTTCTCCTGGTCTAGTTTTTGCTGACTGTATATAGCTTCTACATCTTTTATTGAAATGAATAAAATCATCTGATTTTGATATTGACCACCTGCTGATGTCCATGTGTAGACTCTTCTCTTGTGTTAATGGAAGAGGGTGTTTGCTATGAACAGTGCTTTCTTTTGCTAAAACTCTGTTAGCCTCTGACCTTCTTATCATGTACTCCTAGGCCAAATTTGCCTGTTACTCCAGGTATCTCTTGACTTACTTCTTTTGCATTCCAGTCCCTTGTAGTGAAAAGAACATCTTTTTGGGGTGTTAGTTTTAGAATATCTCATAGGTCTTCATAGAACAATCAAACTTCAGCTTCTTCGGCATTACTGATCAGGGGCAATAACTTGGATTGCTATGATATTGAATGGTTTGCACTGGAAATGAACAAAGATCATTCTGTCCTTTTTGAGATTGTATCCATGTACCAAATTTCTTGGAGAAGGCAATGGCACCACCTTCCAATACTCTTGCCTGAAAAATCTCACAGATGGAGGAGCCAGGTAGGCTGCAGTCCCTGGAGTCGCTAAGAGTCGTACATGACTGAGTGACTTCACTTTCATGCATTGGAGAAGGAAATGGCAACCCACTCCAGTGTTCTTGCCTGGAGACTCCCATGGATGGAGAAGGCTGGTGGGCTGCCATCTATGGGGTTGCACAGAGTTGGACACTACTGAAGCGACTTAGCAGACTTAGCAAGCCACATTTCAGACTCTTTTGTTGACTATGATGGCTATTCCATTTCTTCTGTGGGATTCTTGCCCCAGTAGTAGATATAATGGCCATCTGAGTTAAATTCACCCATTCCAGTTCATTTTAGTTTTCTGATCCCTAAAATGTCAATGTTCACTCTTGCCATCTCCTGTTTGATCACTTCCAATTCCCCTTGATTATTGGACCTAACATTGGAGGTTCTTATGCAATATTGCTCTTTACAACAATTTAATAATTGGCTATTGGCAATTGAACTCAATTTTTGCCTCCTCTTCACTCTCTGAAGGTCTAGATGGTAGAGTTGAAAGTTCCAATCCTCTAGTTAAATGGTTGGTTCCTATTACAATGCTCATCCTGAAGCTATCTATAAACCCATCTGGAGTCACCTATGATTAGCATAAATCCAGGTGTGATTGAGAGGGGCTTATTAGGAATAATATTCTCATATATATATGTATGTATATATACATATGTATATGTATACATATACATATGTATACATATATATATAATATATGTATATGTATATGATCACCGACTCGATGGACGTGAGTTTGAGTGAACTCCAGGAGTTGGTGATGGACAGGGAGGTCTGGCGTGCTGTAATTCATGGCGTCTCAAAGAGTCAGACACGACTGAGTGACTGAACTGAACTGAACTGATATGATTATATAATGTTTATATATATATGCTTATATGATATTGGTTTAGGCTACTATAATTTAAAGTTAATAATATTTACTTCAATTCTTTTGACATTTAAATCAAAATTCTCAGTTGTGAACAGAAATGATAGCAGCACCAGAGGCTGTTTTGTGTAGCTCTTGTGATGGGTTGTCTCTTGTGAGTTAAGCCCTAGCTCTACAGCCATAAATTAAAACAGTGATAACATTACTGCACAGTCCCTCAGACCCCTTCCATTAGGGGGAAATAGGACAAAAAAGGACAAGGGGAAGGGGAAGGAGAGTATCTCTGTCTGTTTTGCTTATGGGTTTATATCTGCTGACAGATCACAAGGCAAAGAGTGAAGAAATTTTGCTTTTAGTAAGCCCAAGGGTCTTTTTTTTTTTTTTTTCTTTTCCTATTTTTCCTTTGTGAAATAAATTGTTTCTGTATATGCTTTGTACTCTAATGGTTGCTGTGTTCAGAAAACAGCAAAATTCTTTGTTATGCAAAATTATTGAGGATTTATGTTTACAAGCTATTGCCTGCTTCTCATAAATTGACACAAATAAAAAAGGTGGGATTTCTTTAAAGTTCTACAGGAATTCAAATGAACACATTCATAGATAACTTGTTCTGCAAATTTAAAGTATTTCCAAAATAAACTCTTCTCAAATTTAACTTCCCTCTACATGGAAACAGTTTTTATTTGTTTCACTAACAAACTCATGAATGTAAAAATCTGTTAGGTAGGAAAGTTATGCTTTTTTCCCAAGTTAATATTTTCTCCACAGAAAGTAACATTTTCAGACATACATTAATTTCATGCAACATAAATAACTGTTAAATAGCTGATGATATTCAGAGGCTACATTACATTAATGAGTGAAGTGAAGTTGCTCAGTCATGTCCAACTCTTTGTGCCCCCATGGACTGTAGCCTACCAGGCTCCTCTATCCATAGGATTTTCAGGGAATATTACTGGAGTGGATTGCCATTTCCTTCTACAGTGGATCTTCCCAACCCAGGGATCAAACCCAGGTCTCGTGCATTGTAGACAGATGATTCACTTTCTGAGCAACCAGGGAAATCCTTACATTGATGAGAGAACCACAATTAAATGCCTGCCCATTCACGAGAGCCGGCTGGTGCACTGAGCGCAGGCGGCTGTGAAATTTGGCCAGCGCACTAAGCACGGCCGAGAGGAGCTACCCCATGTCCAAGGTCAGGGGCAGCGGCCTAGAGTGCAAGGCTGCAACAGCGCAGGAACGGCCGAGAGAAGGTAGCTTGTGTCCGAGGTCAGGGTCGGCGGCCGGGATGAGGTACCCTGCATTCCGAGCCCCAGGCCAGGGGCAGCAGCTGGGATGAGTCACCCACGCCTGAGGCCAGGGTCAGGAGCAACCTGAGGAGCGGTGGCTGTGCAGGTGCAGGAGGGCCTAGATGAGCTATCCCACACTGAAGGTCAGGAACAGCATTGGTAAGGAGATACACCTCGTCCAAGGTAAGGAGCAGCGGCTGTGCTTTGCTAGAGCAGCCATGAAGAGATACCCAACGCCCAAGATAAGAGAAACCCAAGTAAGATGGTAGGTGTTGCAAGAGGGCATCAGATGGCAGACACACTGAAACCATACTCACAAAGAACTAGTCAATCTAATCACACTAGGACCACAGCCTTGTCTAACTCAATGAAACCAAACCATGCCTGTGGGGCAATGCAAGATGGCCGGGTCATGGTAGAGTGGTCTGATAGAATGTGGTCCACTGGAGAAGGGAATGGCAAGCCACTTCAGTATTCTTGCCTTGAGAACCCCATGAACAGTATGAAAAGGCAAAATGATAGGATACCAAAAGAGGAACTCCCCAGGTCATTAGATGCCCAATATGCTACTGGAGATCAGTGGAGAAATAAATCCAAAAAGAATGAAGGGATGGAGCCAAAGCAAAAACAATACCCAGTTGTGCATGTGACTGGGGATAGAAGCAAGATATGATAATGTAAAAAGCAATATTGCATAGGAATCTGCAATGTCAGGTCCATGAATCAAGGTAAATTGGAAGTGGTCAAACAAGAGATGGCAAGGATGAACATCGACATTCTAGGAATCAGAGAACTAAAACGGACTGGAATGGGTGAATTTAACTCAAATGACCATTATATCTACTACTGCAGGCAGGAATCCCTCAGAAGAAATGGATTGCCATCATGGTCAACAAAAGAGTCCAAAATGCAGTACTTGGATGTAGTCTCAAAAATGACAGAATGATCTCTGTTCATCTCCAAGGCAAACCATTCAATATTACAGTTATGCAAGTCTATGACCCAACCAGTAATGTTGAATAAGCTGAAGTTGAATGGTTTTATGAAGACCTACAAGAACTTTTAGAACTAACACCCAAAAAAGATGTCCTTTTCATTATAGGCAACTGGAATGCTAAAGTAGGAAGTCAAGAAACACCTGGAGTAACAGGCAAATTTGGCCTTGGAATGCAGAATGAAGCAGGGCAAAGACTAATAGAGCTTTGCAAAGATAATGCTCTGGTGATAGCAAACACCCTCTTCCAACAACACAAGAGAAGACTCTACACATGGACAACACCAGATGGTCAACACCGAAATCAGATTGATTATATTCTGTGCAGCCAAAGATGGAGAAGCTCTATACAGTTAACAAAAACAAGACCAGGAACTGACTGTGGCTCAGACCATGAACTTCTTATTACAAAATTCATACTCAAAATGAAGAATGTA